>SIJG01000015.1:509522-605067 GCA_023374025.1 Heterodera schachtii
AAAACTCCGAACTTTCGTGGACATTTTGCACGAATATTTGTTCAGAGAATGGTGTGGAATTTCATCTGTTAAACCAATGTTACAAACGAATAATGGATTTGAAATCAAGTAAGTCGGTTTAGAGTCATTTAAAACATTAAAATTTTTTATCGAACACTTTCCAATTAAAAATCCAAAAAAGCCCCGATTCTGAAAAGTGCCTGAAGTGGGTTAAGGATTTTTTTTTGTGAGAAAAATAGGAAAATCCATTTTTTTAAAAAAAAAGTGAATGGTCATGGGGCCAGGTAAAACAAAGGCCCTGGATTAAGCCCAAATGATGATTAATTTCCAATTTATGAGCAAAAGTAAATATTTAAAACATTGAATTTTATTGAAACCATTCCGAGTGATTAATTGAATCCATAAGGGCCTTCATTTTAATTATTTTTATTTAATTTCAGGCCGGTAATCCTAAGTTTGCTGGATATTCTGAGCTTCTTAAATCAAATTTCAAAGTATTTTTTTGGCACAAATTCGAGTGCTGATAAAGATAAATATGCATATTTGTTGGGAGAGTCAGCTACGATTAAATTATTAAATGAGCACGAATTGGATTATAATGGAACTCCAGGTAATTGATGGGTAGGAGATAATTAAAACATAATTAATCCATTAAAAAATATGTGACATTGTTTCAAAATCAATTTGTTACAAACATTTCAAATAGTGAGTGCTTCGGCTTCATCATCAACTGCTGGGAATGTTTCTAATTCTCAAGGTAAGTTGTTGGCGCGGAATTTTAAAAAATTCAGGGACCTGTTTCGAATTGCATCCGGACAAATTTCAAGGGTAGAAATCTTTTTTTTTCAACATACCTTATCCGGGAGAATTTTTCAAAAAATTAACTGATTAGAACCAAGATTCTCTAAGAAAATCCCTGTAGTTCCTGAGCAAATCCGTGTCATCAATTAATTAATTAATTAATTAATTAATTTCTACTTTTTGTAGAATTCTTAATTCGTAAATTTGACGAAGAATTGGAAGCCCTGCTTGAAAAATGGCGAAAAATTCCTGCTTCTGGTTTGGATAAATCACCATTTTTTAACAAACACTGATTCAGTTTTTTTTTTAGTTCGGATTTATCTGTCACAGCAAAAGGCTGAGCATTTTTAGTTGAGAAACATTCAAAAATAGTAAAAAATAATAATTGCGAAAGATTAAAGAATTATTAAAAATTAATTTAAAAATACTATTTTTAAAATCTAAAATGTTCAGCTTAATCCTTGTCGGGCATTTTATCTAAAAGAGATAATGCATTCTTTTCTGTCATTTTTCCATTATTTTTCCTATTTTAATTTGTCTTTCTTTCTTCGGTGCATAAAGATTATTTTTATTTTGTTATGCCTTACAAGGGAACATTCCGAGCTGTCAGTCGGAAAATGCCTATAAACGATATACCATTGGATAGAGCAGGGTCGACTTCTATTGTGAATTTTTAATTTTAGCGGTGCATTTTGTCTCCTTCGAGAGTTACAGGGCCTCAAAAATCAGAAATTTGGCCATTCTCGGCAGAGGAAATCAAGCGAAATTGAGTTGCACGATTGGTTAAAAACAGGTTTTTGGGCCATGGGTTCAAATCCACTTCCCTGTGAATTTTTTTCAAAATTATTTTTTGGGGTTTTTGGGACCGCCGATCAAGAATCTGACATCCACTTCGCCCAATTATGAATCCCTGACCCGAATTCGAACAAAATCATTTTTACAAAATTTTAAAACATGATTAAAGAAAGGAAAAATGATTACAATGATGGGGGTCAGTCAGAAAATGATCAAAAATATACTAAAAAATGCAATCTTTTCAGTGTAAATAGAAGTCGACCCTGCTCTATCCAATGGTATATCGTTTATAGGCATTTTCCGACTGACAGCTCGGAATGTTCCCTTGTTAACTTTATAATTTACCCTAAAAATTAGTACTTGATTTTTTTTTCATTGAAAAAAGCACTAATTTTGGTTTACGTCACTCCCTAAAATTTCTTTACTTGTTAATTTAAATAAATATTTTAAAAAAACAAATAACAAAAAAGCCACTAAATAGAACTGATTATGGCCTGGCAATCTCATCATTTTCCAATCTCATTTTTCAAAATTGCCATTTCAAAGCCTTTTTAACCCCCAATAAAAAAAATTTGCTTTATGTTTGGCAAGTTAATTTTTTTGCTGGGGCGCTATTGAACAGATTTTGTCCAATATTTGCCTAAAAATATAAGGAAATTCTGGCACTACGGAAAATGGATTTTCCATTAGCGATTGTTAAGAAAATTAGAAAACTTTTGTCCCTCCCTCGCTGATTGCTTTCAATAAATTGGCAGGCCCTAAAAACCCTCAAAACGGCAGCAAAATGAAAATATAAAAATAAAATTTGAAAAAAATAAAATTGCAATAGACTGAATGGATGAAATATGGTTTTCGGTTTCATCACTATTCTAATAGTTGTTTTGATAATTATTAAAATTTAATATAACTAATTTGTAGGCAGATGGAAAAACAAATTATACAACAAAAATAATTAAATTTAATTATTCAAATAATTAAATTTAATTATTCAAATAATTAAATTTAATTATTCAAATAATTTTCCCCGACTGAAATGACCTCTCCTCGGCCATATCCCCCCACACATGTAATTTTGTCACATCCGCTTACCACGAAAAAATTATGTAAAAAAGCGAGAAATTAAATTACACGCCAAAATTGGCATGAAACGCTTAAACAGAGGGGAGGCATTTGCTTTCCCAATTTTAAAAGGGGCTTTTCCATATTTTGCTTGCCCAATTTTAGGATGGGGCTTTTGCTTGCCCAATTTTGGGGTGATGCCCTTAAACAATGTTGGCAATTGATCGCCAAAAGTGGCATGAAACGCTTAAACAGAGGGGAGGCATTTGCTTTCCCAATTTTAAAAGGGGCTTTTCCATATTTTGCTTGCCCAATTTTAGGATGGGGCTTTTGCTTGCCCAATTTTGGGGTGATGCCCTTAAACAATGTTGGCAATTGATCGCCAAAAGTGGCATGAAACGCTTAAACAGAGGGGAGGCATTTGCTTGCATAATTTTAAAAGGGGCTTTTCCATATTTTGCTTGCCCAATTTTAGGATGGGGCTTTTGCTTTCCCAATTTTGGTGTGATGCCCTTAAGCAATGTTGGCAATTATTTGCCAAAAGTGGCATGAAACTTTAAACAGAGCCAGTGCCATTAGTCACATTTCATTGTAAAAAATGTAAAAAAAAAAATGATTTCGGCCTACGATCTCATCATTTTCCAAAATCATTTTTCAAAAGTTAAGAAAAAAAAAAAATTTGGCCTTATCATAAGTTTCGTAAAATTTTCATTAATTGGGCTATTTGTGGAGTCTCTAAAATAACTCTTAATTATTGAAAAGCGAAAAACACACCCCATAAGAATCGACCCCAAAAATTTCAGAAACATACACCCCCAAAGAACCGACCCTAACCTTTTTAAAAATACAGCCCATAAGAAATGAAAAAAATTTCATTCGGCTGGTAGTGAGCCCCTAAAATTTTCATTTTAAAATAAATTTAATTTTAATGCAACTTTTTTATACTTTTTTGTTAGGTAGCTGAATTGATTCATAATTTGCCACTTGTAAGCTAATTTATTCGTCCATATTCGGCATTTTTCGTGTCCATACAATTCCTTAGAAATATCCAATTGAACACATTTTTAAATTTACAGAGTGATGAAAACGCCAACAACCATTTTTTTGGTCGGAATTTGCTGTCTTTTTCTGGCACAATATCCACAAAAAGCGAATGCGATGCCAAAAAAAGCGGATGAAGCGGAGAAAGAAGCGGATTTGAAGCCTAAAAAAGCGAATGAAGCGCAGAAGGGATGGACGAATGGAGTGAAAGAAATTGCTAAAAATTTATTATACCCAAAGAAGAAAATTTATTTCGCATCATTTGGCACACCATTCAATGCCACGGCATTTCATGGTGATAAAAAATTGAAAACGTATACTGAATTGAAGGCTGATCAAAAGAATGGAAAATTTTATGTGGAAATTGACATGTCAGATTTTGATCAGTTTATTAATCAACCCAAAGTGATGATCGAGTTCAAAAATGCCAAAGAAGGATGGGTAAGTAATATAAAAAAACTTTGATTATACCTTTGTTTTATATTTAGTTGTATTTTCCCTTTATTTTTTAAATTGACTCAATAACCGCAAAAGTACTTAGAAATGAAAATTTTTTTGTTAAATAAAATCAAAAAAAGCAAAAATTTGTTAGGAAAAGCCTCATGAAACTGGTTTTTTTTTTAAAATTTATAGAAGCTTTAAAAGATTTTTAAGCGAACTAGAAAATAGGCTCGGGTCTCGGGATTTTCAGTCTCGAGTCTCGGGGTCAAGTCTCGGTCTCGAATCTCGGGAAATTTTTGTTCTCGAACGTCACTAATATTTAGCTATGCCATTTTATTTATATGAATGAATTTATTTATTAAAAAAATTATTTTAAATTAACATTTTTATTTCACCGCTTCACAGGAATTTTACTGAAAATATTAATTTTAATGATACTAAAATATAATCACAAAAATTAATTGATCGAGAGAAATTTGTATTCAGATTTATGGTGGAGCTACAGTACAGGTGTTGCATGCAGTTGCATTTTTGGATTTTTCGGAAGAAGTTCGAAAATATTTTCTTGATGGGTCTGGCAAGCTTTTTTTCCGTAATGAGTCAACTGGTAAACAATATTCCGTCGATGCCAATGGTGATTATGACATTGTGCATAACGAATGACCTTTCCATGGCTTTGGATGAAATCCTTTTTTTTATTGAAAGCAATTTGTTGCGATGCCCCAATTTTGGCTTATTGTTGCGATAAATTTTTTTTCCTTAATTTTTCTTAAAATTTACATGTTGGTTTGTGGTAGAGGATCGATCTATTTGAACGGTGCCGGGTGGAACTCAAAAACTCATCAAAATGGGCAGTACTCAAAAAACTAGAGTGGTACGGGACCGGGAATTTTGGGCAAAACCGTGACCCGGGACGTTTTGGGTTGAAAACCCGGGACTTTTTTGGCTGGCAAAACCGGGAAAAAACCGCGACTTTTCCCGGTCCGGTCAAAACTGGTCAAAACCGGGACCTAGGTACTCAGTTGTACGTGTTTTTCAGTACCAGGTCCCGGTCCCGTGCCACTCTACATAAAAGCATCAAAGGAAAATTTTTGACACAAAATTATTCATAACTTCGCCCAAAATGAACCAAATTTTAAAATCCTGATATCATTCGATAGCCCTATGGGCTTTCATTATCCTGCAAAATTTCAAAAAAAAAGTGGTTAACTTTCAAAAAAGGTATGACCTGAGAAACTTAAAAACAAAATTTTTGTGAACATTTTTGGTCATAAGTTTCTTGAAATTTAATAACTTTTTGAATTCTTGCAGAATAATAAAAAAAACACTTAAGGCTATCGATTCATATTAAGAATTTAAAATATGGTTGCTTTAGAGCTTAATTATATCAAAAAATGTTTTAATTTTGATGGTTTTTTGAGTAACGCCATAGCACCATTTGAACTAGAGTTGGCGCGGGATTAGCAAATGCTAGGTCGAACCGAAAATATTTACAGTGTGGGCGAACCGACAAATTGTCTCATTTTGTCAGTGTCAATAAAAAAAATTAAATTTAATTATTTCAAAGCAATATTTTTTTAAATTTAATATTAATAATAATTTTAAACATGTATATAATTTCCACTTCAACATTTCTTCAATATCTTTTCTTCAAAGATTCTGCTCGAAATAAATGCTAGTTTCAGTCGTGACCGGCCGGAATCTGAATTCCGAACCCCGGAGCCGAACTCGAACAAAAAGCCGAAAGTCCAAATTTTCGAAATTTGCGTTTTGGTTCAAAATCGGTTTAAACACACGGAAACAAATTGAAAGCTATCAATCTTTCAATAAGCACCATTTTTTTTTAAACAAAAATGCTATCCAAATTTTCGAGATTTGCGTTTTGGTTCAAAATCGGTTTAAACACACGGAAACAAATTGAAAGCTATCAAAAGTTCCAAAATTTGGACTTTCGACTTTTTGTTCGAATTCCTGTCCGGTCTTTGGAATTGGTGAAATAGATACCAGATTCCTGATCAGTAATCCCGAAAACGTAAGGAACATGTTTTGGTGACATCAAAATTTTCACTGACGCATTTTCCACTGACGCATTTTCCGGGAGGCAGTTTCAGCTCCATTAATAAATGTACAATAATCAAACATTATTCATGTGGTTGTCATTCGCCATGTTGTGCATTAAACAAGCCCAGATAACAAATGATTGCTAAAATTGTTTGGACTTGACTTGAAAAAAGGATGGAACATCAACCGGAATTGAACCCATGACGACATGGATACAAATGAAAAATTCGCACTCAACCCAAAAACATTTGTAAAAACCATCAAATGTCGCGTAGTCATCAATTTGATGGTTTAAGATTTGAAATTGAAATTTCGCTTCGAAATGATTTGTTTGTTTTTTTTAATCGAAGATGGAATTTTTTTTATACATAGTATTCATTTTAAGTTATATTTAAAATTAATTTCTTATAATTAAATTTATTATTTTTCGACACCGATTTGAATTGCATAATTAAATTTAAATATATTTATTTACACTGAGACTATTTTCGGTTCATTTTTTAAAAAACTTAATCCAGATCAAAATTTTCAATCCAGCGCGGAATAATGATTGAAAATTGATTCCTGGCGTTTAATTTACTACAAAAAATATTAAATACAAAAAAATACTTTTTTCTTATTGCAGGGTAACAGCTGAGAAAGAAAAAACTAATTTTTAAATATAACATAAATTTATTTTTATTTTTTGAAATCGGAGTTTTTAATGCGAAAATATATAAAAAAAGTTTATGAAAATAAAAAATTGGAAATGATCATATGTCCTTAAAATTCGTCCTGTATTTTCTTTTCTTTGCAGGAATCATCAATGTTGATTTACGTCATGTCATGAAATTTCTTTGTTTAACGAAAAAAGTAAGGATGTGTGCCCTTAAACAATGTTTGTTGGCAAATACATTTCCAAAATTGGCATGAAATTATTAAACAAAGATGAAGGCATTTGGCTTGTCCAATTTTGGCACAATACCCTTAACATATTAAATTATAATAAAATATTTAAAAAAAATTACAAAAATTGTCTTGGATTTTCTTTTCTTTACAGGAATCACTAATATTCATTTACGTTATTGCGTAATTAACAGTGTTGGCAGGCAATTGCTTGCCAAAATTGGCATTAACGCTTAAACAGAGGGGAGGGCACTTATTTCCTTGCCAATTTTAGGAGTGGCATTTGCTTGTCCAATTTTGGCACATGCCATTAACCACATTTAATTATAATAAATGTAAAAAAATTACTAAAAACATCCTTGGATTTTCTTTTCTTTGCAGAAATCACTAATATTTCTTTATGTCATCATTTGCTTGCTCAATTTGGCATTAATTGGCATTTAAATATGTAAAATAAATTACAAATTGTGCTAATAAATAGCTGTTCATGGTCATCAATCTCACCATTCATTTTCCAATCTCATTTTTCAAATATAATTAAGTTAAGAAAATATTGTTGCCATGTCAGAAAGTCATAAAAATTTTAAAAAAGATTTACGATTTTTTTTTTACCTTAAAAAGTCATAATTGATAATTGGAATCCTTTTCTACAGAAAAAACTCAAAAAAAAATTCACCAATTTCAACCGTGGTGAGTCGAAGGACAAAAAGTGCAAAATTTGCTGAATTTTTGAGTAAAATCAACTCATAGCTTTTCTCAGACGCAACCAAATTGCACAATCTTGGTATCATACGATAGCCCTTGAATTGCTTTATTAGCTTGCTAAATTTCCAAAAATTTTATTAAGTTTTTCAAAAGTTATGACAATTTTTTATTTTTTGGCTAGAACTTTTGAAAAAGTTAATAAAATTTTTTGAAATTTGGCAAGCAATTAACGCAATTCAAGGGCTATCGTATGATATCAAGATTGTGCAATTTTGTTGAGTCTGAGAAAAGTTATGAGTTGATTTAGTCAAAAATTTATCAAATTTTGCACTTTTTGTCCTTCGACATAGCACCGTTTCAACAGTTATTCCTAAATGTCCAATGGATTTATTTATATGTATTTTTAAAATCTTAGCAAAAAATTTTAATTACGGTCAAATTCTTATAGATGATGAATATCAACAATTTCCTGAGCGTATTTTGTTGCGTTTTTCTGGCAAATTTTGCCCAATTTGTTCATGCCAATAATCGTAAGACAGTGTGTTTTGGAAACTGTGCCCAGTTCACAGTTACTGTAGTTCCTAGTAACGGTGAATCTCGGTTTTCTGCTACTACCAGAAGTGGTAAATGAACAACAATGTGTGAGGATTAGATCATCAAGATGGATTTGAATGGACAAGGACGTTGTAATCGCATTCTTTAAACCCGGAAGGACAATTGAGGTAAAAATTAGTGTAATTAATTGACCTTTATGTGTAATTAATAGAGATGCGCCGTGAATCACGGTCACGGTCACGGTTACCGTGAATTTCACGGGTTTTTTTACTCACGGTCACGGTCACGATTCACGGTACCAATTCACGGTTATTCCGTGAAAAATTTACACTGGATAAAATTGAATATTTATGAGATAAATATTGTTTTCATAGAGAAATTTGGTCATTTTTTGGGAAAAATTTGCTAAGAATATAGCAAAATTTTCGAAAAATTTCCCCGGCGGCGCCTATCGGCACCGCCGGCCCAATCTCTATTCCTGAAACTTTTTTGAACATAGTCAACTACCTATATTGTGCGAAAAACAAATAAAAAGCAGCTTTTCAAGGATGACTCATTTAAATAAAAAGTCATTAAATTTTTTTTTAAAATTCGCTCAAAATAAAGTTATTTTGGACAAAATTAATTAAATCCCAACAAACTTTCAAAAATTTTCCACCAAAAACCCTATTTTTCTTAAAAATTGGGTAAATATTTCTTATATTTCCCAAACTCAATACCTCTTAAAAATGGTCGAAATACCCGATTTTTTTAAACTTGAAAAATTCAGGCGCACCTATAATGCATTTTTCATCGTTTTAAACTTTTTTGAACAAAGTCAACTACCAATATTGAGCGAAAAAAAATAAAAAACCAAGTTTCAAGGATGACCCCATTTAATAAAAACTCATTAAATTTCTTTAAAAAAATTCGCTCGAAATAAAGCTATTTTGGGCATCAGTTAACAAATCGCAACAAATTTTCAAAAATTCACTAAACCCCTATTTTTACTTGACCCCGAGACTGGAGACCGATTATTTATGGCTCTCATTTTTTGACTCATTTTACGAACAAAATCTGTTAAAAAATTGCAATCAAATTTTTAAAAATTCGGCGCCCCTGCTGGACACCCTATTCACAAAAATTTTGAAAAATTTTACCACAAAAAAGAGTGTAAAAAAATTCGCCGACAGAGGAAAATTTAACTCAAAAAATTCACGGTCACGGTCACGAAAAGCGTGAATTTCACGGGTTTTTTGGATCACGGTCACGGTCACGATTCACGGGGTCAATTCACGGTCACGGTCACGATTCACGGGGTCAATTCACGGTCACGGTCACGATTCACGGTTCACGGGTTTTTTCAGTCACGGCGCATCTCTAGTAATTAATCCTCAGCTCAGCGTAATTTCTTTTTTTTCATAAATAATTATTTTTAGCAAAGTGAAAATTGAAAACAATATATTTGTATTAAAATCAAAAAGAGGAGTTAACATTTATAACGAGTTGAGCAAAAACGAGTTGAAGTTTACCATTTTTTTGTTTCCATACAATTTTATGACATTTTAAAATTTCGTACCGTAATTTCCACTTTCAATTCTCAGTTGGGCACCGCTACTGTAGAGTTATTGCGTGAAGTTGGTGCAAATGCTGATGTCATTATGTTGCCGCAAGGAGAAGAGTGGCATTATTACCGTGATTTGAACGGTAATTACTGTGCCCGTAATCAAAATCAACAGACCAATTGCTATGATGCCCATGGTACACCGGTGTATTACATTTTCACTGATGCCCATGGTAATCAACAGCTTATGTACATATAGTGAAAGCGGAACCGAAAACGAATGGATGTGACCTTAACCGTGGGTTATGATGAAATTTTTCTGAAAGTATTTATATGTTTTGTTGGTGCCAATTTTGGCTAATTGTTGCGATAAAAAATTTTTCCTAATTTTCTGACTTCCTTTACAGTAGATATATAGATATATTTTAAAGTCTCTATTGTAGGAATAGAAATTTTGTTATGCTTTTGTGCTTAATTTGGCGTTTTTGAAATTTTATTTTTTTTCTTTCTCCTTTTAGAATAAATATTCTTTGTTTATTGTTTTTGAGTTTTCGAAAAAAAAAAAAAATTTTTTTCTGTCTGTTCTTTAAAAAGAAAAACGGCTTTTTTTTCTCTGTGCTCTGATCTACACCAAAAAAAAAAACACCGAAAGTACTTAAGTATCATTAAATTGGAAGTAATTTTTTCACTTTTCGGACCACATAGCGGAATTTACGAAACGCCAAATTTTTTGAAAAATACCCACTTAAGAATCGATCCGAAAATTTTCAAAAATACACCCCTAAGAAATGAAAAGTTTCTCAAAAATCATTTCCAAAATTTATTTATTATTTTCTTGGAATTTTTTACTTTTAAAAACCATTTATCTTAATACTTTTTGGCTTAATTTTTATTACTTTTTTTGACATTTTTTTTTTTTGTCTTTTTTTAAAAAGTTTTTCTCATTTGTTCTTTTTTTAAAACAGAAAAAAGGTATAGGAGATGAGATGGTTTTTTGAATTTACATTAATAAAATTTTTGTGGAAATATTAAAATACAAGCAAAAATTACTGGTAATGCAAAAAAAAAGAAAAAGAAAAAAGATTTCACTTTTCTATTTTTGGCATTGGGCAGAAACGAATCCAATTAATTTGAGTGTGTGAATATTAATCTTAATTAGAACAATTTAATTGGCATGCATTATCAATTGCGTAATCAAGGAGAACAAAGTTTTATAGATCCAAATTTGCGTTTATTTTAATTAATGACATCATTTTCATTTCACATCAAAGAACAATCATTGTGATTTGTCTTTTATAAATTCATAAATTTATAGCCCACAATGTAAGTACTGATTGTATTTATCTTTTTATTAAAAAATTCATTTTATTTATAAAATATAAATCAAAATGATCATTAAATATTATATATTTATTTTTATTAAAATTATTCATTTTATTTTTTGGCTACATGATCATTTAAGTATTATATTTTTTCTTTTTATTAAATTCATTTTATTTTTTGGCTACAAATTTATGAATTTATAAAATATAAATCACAATGATCAATCATTTGGATAGAGCATAAAACATAAAATACAAAATGGAGCTAATCAAATCCAAATTCACACCGATACAAAATTTTAATGAACTAAAAACGCAATAAATTTTCTGGGCTCGTTAAAATTGGAATAATGGAAAGCAAAAAGTGTGTGAATTTTGGGGAAATTTGAGTGGGTGTAAAGGGAAAAAATTTCGGTATAAATAATTGGACATAGAAGCAGTTAATTAATATGCCACATATAGTTTTGGTTTTTTAATATACACATTAATTAAAACCAGATTTTTAACAAACATTTTTGGAATTTTGATGAAATTTTATTAAAAATGGAATAATAATTTTAGGCATAGAAAAAAGATTTTAAAATTTTTCGTCTATTGATTTTATCTTGTTTTGAAGCTTCTAGGACATATTTACATATACAAATTATGCATATTTATGCATATTTAGATGCATATTTTATATGAATATTTAGGTGTTTTTTTTCTTCAACGAATCCTTTATTAAAGCGGCCCTTTTGACCTTTAAGGACCAGAAATTTTCAAAAACTTTTTTTTTTGGTATTCTCGATAATATTAAGGAAAAAAAAAAAAATTTTCTAAAAAATTTTAATTTATGCCAAAAATAAATTTAATTTCCATTTTTAGTCAATTAAAATATCTAGAAAATTGATAAATTTGAACTTTATTTAGTATTTTTTCTTCTAAAAAGATATTTTCATACCACATATTATGTGCATATAATCTTTCTACGCCTTAATGATAATTTGTTAATTATTTCTTTATTTAAATTTATTTTTAATAAATTAGAAAAAAAAATCAATAAATATAATACAAAAAACTGTTTTTTATGCGTAAACAAATGGTGAACAAATATTTCAAATTATTTGGTTTATTTTGCTCATTTCAAAAATGGGAGAAAAGTCACTCCATTAGGGGGCAGCTTTTTTCACATCAGCAGACCAAAGGGGGATTAATGAGCACATGGAATTGCTAATAAGCAAAATAAAATGCAATGTGCCCAATGCCAAAGGATTTATACGGATTTATTTTGTGTCGATGACAAAATTCTCATCATGTTTTTCTAAAAGAAAAATTCAAATTTGAAAAAACTGTCGTCCTTTTTAGGTACGAAAAAGGCAATTATCCCCTGTCACCCGTCTGAATTGGTGGGTAATTAGTGTGCTAATTATGTAATGAAAATTTGTGTCGAAAAAGGGAAGGATTATACGGAATTATTTTGTGTCGATGACAAAATTCTCATCATGTGTTTCGAAAAGAAAAATTTAAACTTGAAAAACATGTCGCCCTAAGAATGGGGGGTGGGACCGAAGAAAAAATTATTGTTTCGAAATTGGGAGAAATAAAAAATTTGAGAAACAATAATTTCACTATTATTTCAAAAGGAAAATGAATATTTAAACATAAATAGCCTTGTGGCTAAACCTACTGTCCATGTTTTTTTAATTTTTTTATGCCCTGCTTCATATAAAATTACGTTTTCATTATTTATTTGTAAATATTATTAAAATCTGTCATAAATTTTAAGAAATTATTTGTAACTTTCTTGCCACTAAAAATAACAGAAACATTTAAAATATTTGCCTAAAAAGCTGCAAAATTGTTCTTTTTAGGTGCAAAATTATTTAACAAATAAAGACCAAATTTCCGAATTTCCCCTGGGGCTGCGCCGACCCAAAATCCATTTTTTTTTAAATTCTAACCAAAACCCATAAAAACAATTATTTTTGGATAAAATCGGTTAAAAATCTCAATTTGAAGGATTGTAGGTATTGGTAAGCTTCGCATCGGAAAGATGGAATTTTTCAATTTTTTAAATCTTTTTTTGATGCCCCATATTTCTGGGTTTTGTTGCGTAAAATTGTTTTTACCATCAGCAGATGCAAATAAAAGTGTGCTAGATTCAAAAAACTTGTCGCAAAACAAAAAACAATTGTATTATTGTATCAATACAAACCATGGATTGGCTTTCGCATTTCGCTTTCGCAAATTTCGCTTTTTTTGTCACTTTCGCTTTCGCGTTTCGCATTTTGGCGCGAAACGCGAATATTACACCCCCTAAGAATGAGGAATTAAATTCCACTAAAATTTTCGAAAATTTGATCTATAAATAGGCTAATTTTCAGTGAAAACCTGTTTAAAAATGGTCAAAATTTCCAATTTTCCCCCGGCGGCGCCTATCGGCACCGCCATGCCCCGAAAACTCCTATTTTTTCTTCGAAAATGGCCCAAAATGGCAAAATTTGATAATTTTTGGTGAAAATGTGTTGACAAAATGCAATCAAATTTTCAAATTTTTTTCCGGCGCCGCCTTCTAGATTCAACTTTTTCATGAAATGATTTTTGCTTTATGATTTTGACTATTAAAAAAGTTGTAGAAAATTCGCTTTCGCGTTTTTTGAAATTTCGCGTTTCGCATTTTATTTTTCGATTTGGCCCATCCCTGGTACATTCGTTCTTTTCTTAAAAAAAATTTTTTTTTTTTTTGAATTATTCGTTTTTTCTGGTGCTATGTCATTGTTTAAAACCCATCAAAATAAAATTTTTTCTTTATAACTTTGCTCTAAATTAACCATTTTTTTTTTTTTTGGTATAATTCGATAGCCCTAATATTATCTATCTATCTGCAAAATTTCAAAAAATTTCATTTATGACCAAAAATGTTCGATAAACATGGTTTTTTGAGTTCCTCTACCCATAACTTTTTTGAAACTTAACGAATTTTTTTGAAATTTTGCATAGAGAACATATAACTATTTTTTGATTACTCTTGAGCAGGATTATAAATAATTTTTTTAAAAACTTTTATATTGGTGTTTTTTAAAGAACAAACTCCGCACCGTTTTTTTCTTATTTTACATTAATTTTTTTTTTGTAGAAATATTAAAATGCAAGCAAAAAAAAATTTACTTAATGGAAATAAATTTTAACCCAATTAATTTGGGTGTGAAAATTAACCTTCATTAGTAAATTAATATGAAAGCATGATTGAATACGTATTGTGAGAATATTTTCAATTTGACATCAACAATTTTTAATTTTTGCAAAAAAAAAAAAATTAAGCTCACTGCAATTTAAATTTTAATTAATTAAAAAATCATTTTCTGTTCGTAAAATTGAAACACATAATTTTGTAATAACATTGTTAAAAATTTTAAATATTAAAACCATGGTTCCCAAGCTTTTTTTTTCAAATTCAGGATAAAAAACACTAAAGTCCAGATCTAGACCCCAAAATTCAGATTTTATCTAAGAAAACGCATTAAAAACATGAAAAATCGTCTTAAAACGATATTTTATTAGCGTAAACACAGGGCTCGCAACTGAAAATTTCAAAATCACGCAATTAATGTTGTTCATTTCGTGCTTCTTGTTTTATATTTCATATTTCCGTATTTCGTATTTCGTATCTTGGCACAAGACACGATAAGATTTTTGAGCAATTATAAAAATCGCGGTGGGAAGTTTTGGCACCAAAAATTTGGGGGCACCATATTAAGGATTAAAAAAAAATAAAAATATTTTTTAATTGTCTAAAAATGCAAAAAATTTTAAAAGGATAGGTAAATTTTAATCAAGTTAGGAACCTAAAACCTAAAATTTTTTAACCAATATCCACCCAATTAAGCATCGTTCAAAAAAAGAGGGCATACATTGCAAAATAATTATATTTTTGTATCAGTACGAACCCATTTTTTGGCCCAAATCATTCATTCTTTTTTTTAAATGTTTTCTTTGAGTTAGGTATTCGTTTTTTTAATTTTTTTTTTTTATAATTGAAATTTTTTTTTGAAAAATGCCATTGTATTGAATGTCCTTTACCTTTACATCAGGGATGGGCTTTCGCAAATTTCACTTTTTTGGTCACTTTCGCTTTCGCGTTTTTCGCGTTTCGCATTTTGGCACGAAACGCGAATATTACACCCCCAAGAATGAGGAATTAAATTCCCCTAAAATTTGATCTATAAATAGTAGAGATCGGCCTGCTGGACCTGGACCCAGGCCTGGATTTTTCCTGGATTCAGGTCCAGGTCCAGGCCATTTTTCGGCAACCTGGATTTTTCCTGGATTTTTGTCCAGGAAATCCAGGTCCAGGTCAAAAGTGAAAAAAATCCAGGTCCAGGCCTGGATCCAGGTCCCGAGGAGCCTGGATTTTCCTGGACCTGGATTTTTCTGGATTTTTGTCCAGGAAATCCAGGTCCAGGTCCAGCATGGAATCCAGGTCCAGGTCCAGGCTTTTTTCAAAATACCGATCTCTAATAAATTGGCTAATTTTCAGTGAAAACCTGTTAAAAATGGTCAAAATTTCCAATTTTCCCCCGGCGGCGCCTATCGGCACCGCCATGCCCCAAAAACTCCTATTTTTTTCTTAGAAAAATGGCCCATAGCATTCATTCATTGCTTTGTTCTGATATTTTGGAAGCCATAAATTAAGTACATTGATATCATTTTTTTCGTAGAAATATTCAAATCTAAGCAAAAAATTTTACGATTAATGGAAATAAATTTTCATTTTTTTTTTCAAAACCGTGTGAAAATTAACCTTCATTAGTACATTAATTTGAGCGCATGATTGAATACGTATTGTGAGAATATTTTAAAGAGTTTACTGCGTGACATCGAAATACGTCAGTGGAAAAAGCGTCAGTAGAAAAAGCGTCAGTAGAAAATGCGTCAGTAGAAAAGCGTCAGTAGAAAAAGCGTCAGTAGAAAATGCGTCACTGATATAAATATTTTAAAATACAGTTCTGTAGCATTAAGTATTGTATTATAAAACTAAAATTCTATAAGAACATCTTTCTGAATTCCAAATCCCGGACCCGAATTCGGACAAAAGTCAATTTTGGTTAATAGTGTTTTTAGTTCAAAACCGGTAAATACAAGGAAACAAACTGAAAGCCATTAACCATTCAATATGAGATTATTTACGACGCCGTTTTTGAACCAAAATGCTAAATTCGAAAATTTGGACCCCCGTCTTTCCGTTCGAGTTTGGGACCGGGGTTCGGAATTGGCCGAAATGGATACCGGATTCGTGATCAGTGACCTCGACACCCAAGGAACTTGTTATAATTAGGGATGCAATTTTTAGGTGCTAAAAACTGCCAAAATATTTAGTTTTTTGATTCTAAACCCCCCCCCCCCTAAAATATTGCTAAAAAGGGAAAATAGGTGCCAAAAAGTTTTAAATTTAGGGGTGTAGATGAAAATTTAGTTAAAAAAAATATAAAAATTAAGCCAAATAAGTGTATTGAGTTTCACAATTTTTTAAAATCTAAAATTTGTCAAGAAAATAAATGAAAAAATTTTGCTGACGAATTTTTTAAAATTTTAGGGTCTGGTCGATTGTTAATATTTTCCTGAAATTTTTGGGGTAGATTCTCAGGAGAGTTTTTTTTTTTTTTTTTTATTAATAAATTTTCGGAAAAACACCAAAATCGGGTAAAATAGGTTTTTTTTTTCAATTTTTTTTTTTTAGGTTTTTAAGTTCCAAAAAAACCTAGAAAATAGGTGCGAATAATTCGAAAATTAGCTTAACAACCACCAAAAAAAACAACTTATTTTTCGTGCTTTTCAGGTCACATGGAGTTCAGGAAAAAATAGGTAAAAACCTAAAAATTGAATCCCTAATTATAATGACATTAAAATTTCCACTGACGCATTTTTCACTGACGCATTTTCCGGAAGCCGTTTACTGATATCATTTTTTCTTTGACACCAAGTTCCAATTTTTAATATTAGCAAAAAAAAAATTAATTTAAATTAAATTTCTCTGCAACACAAATTTTTAATTAATTAAAAAATCATTTTCTGCTCGTTAAAATTGAAAAACATAATTTTGTAAGAATATTGTTAAAATTTTTGTAGAAATATTTAAAATTAAGGGTTCCCAAGTTTTAAAAAAAAAACACTAAAGTTCAGGTCTATACTCCAAAATTTAGATTTTATCTAAGAAACCGCATTAAAAACATGAAAAATCGTCTTAAAACGATCTTTTATTAGCGTAAAACACAGGGCTCCCAACTTAAAATTTTCAAAATCAGCTTTGGCCGACAAAAAATTAGCATTTTGGAAAATTTTATCCCCAATGAAAAAAAAAATAATAAAAAATGTTTTTACTGGCGCGTTTTTTCCAAAAAACTTTAGAGAGACAGGGGGGTCCGGCGGTGCCGACAGGCGCCGCCAGGAAAAATTTGAGTGAAATTTGTTAACTGATTTTCAGCAAAAAATGATCAATTTTACGTTTTTTTAGCATTTTAAAGAAAAAATAAGTTTTGCGGGTCCGGTGGTGTCGATAGGCACCATCGGGAAAATTTTTTGGAATTTTTAGTGAATTTTTTTTACAACATATCGCCTTTTTTTTTTTTACTTTTATTGGAGATCTCAAAATTCAGGACCTTTTTGATTTTTCATATAGCTACCCTCCAATTCATTTGACAAATCTGAAAACTCAGGACACTTTGGAACTCTGATTAAAATGCATGCAAAAAATTTACGATTAATGCACATAAATTTTCATTTAGTTCTAAACCAATCCAATTAATTTGGTGTGAAAATGATCACAATTAATTTGGTGTGAAAATGATCCAATTAATTTGGTGTGAAAATGAATGTTCATTCGTACTTTTTAATTTGCTTGCGTAATTGATACATAGTGTGAGAAAAAACTTTAAAAATCAAATTAAAGCGTTAATGATTTCACTTTCTTTTGACATCAATCAGAAATTAATTAATTGAATTCACAGAATTACAAAGGTTTTAATGAATTCAACATGAGGTAAAAATTTTTCCCATTAAAATAAAGCAAAAGTGTGTGAAAATTGGAATAAAATTGTGGGAATAATGTGTCAAATTTTTGGTATAAATATGTAATTGGATATAAAACAAAGTCAATTATGCACATTTAATTGGGGAAAAATTCTTCAAAACCACTAATTAGTAGGGCTTCGTTTTTAGGTACCAAAAAGGCAGAAACAAAAATCGAAAAATAGGCATTAAATAGGCACAAAAAATCTTCGAATAGGCACTAAAAAGGCAAATAAATTTTTTTATTAACGCTTTTTAGGTGGTGAGAACGTAATCAAAAATTTTCCGAATAAGAATAATTTCTAAACCAACAATTTTTATAAAGAAAAAAAAAGTAAATTTTTAGAGATAAATTTTTGAGAAATTTTTTAAATTATTTAGGGGGTGTATTTTTTTTTGGATCGATTCTGAGGTGTGTATTTTCGTTTTGTTAAAGATTTTTGGATATTCTGAAAATAGGCACTAAAATGGCAAAATAGGATTAGGTTCGCCTAGGTATGAAAAATTTTTTTTTTTTTTTTTTTGTCTGTGCCTATTAAATGCGAACAAATTTTAGGCAAATAAAATTTAATTTTGATTTTTTTTTAATTTTTTTTTGGGTACATAAAAACGCTGCGCCAAGAATCTAGATAAAAAGTGTCTTTTTTTTCTTTTTGTTTTTTTTTAATATTTTTTTTCATGCCAAAAAAGAAGCCCTATTAATTAGAACAGGCTTTTAAAACATATTTTGGAATTTTCTATTAAATTTTATTTAAAAATGGAATAAAATAAAAGTTAAACTTAGAAAAATTTTCAAATTTTTCGCCCAAGATAATTAATTTTCTCATTTCATATTTTTTAAAATAATTCTCAAAAAATAAACAAATATAAGCCAAAATTTTTTTTTTTTTTTAATTTTATATGGGTAAAATGTGAATAAATATTGCAAAATATTTGGTTTTATTTTGCTCATTGCAGAAATTAGGAGAAACGCCACGCCATTAGGGGACGCCATTTTTCACACACACACACAATTAGCAGACCAAAGGGATTAATGAGCACATGGAATTGCTAATAAGCAAAAGAAAATGCAAAGTGCCCAAATGCCAAAGGATTTAGATGGATTTATTTTTTGTGCCGATAACATAATAATTCTCATCATGTTTTTCGAAAAGAAAAAATAATTTAAATTTGAAAAAAAATTTTTTTATTCTTTTTGCGCACGAAAAAGCATCCAATTCTTCCTGTCATTCCCCGTTTGAATTGGGTGGTAATTAGTCTGGTAATTAATTAAAAGTTATGCCAAACTTGGGTTAAGCTTTAATTTTTAGTTAGTGCCATATTTATGGGTTGGGGTGTTCGGGTTTAGAGAAAAAATGTTTGGTACTCATTCAAGATAATTTGGAGCCCTAAAATTAGTCAAAATTCTTTCTAAAACGAAGTCCTTTAAAAAATCAAAAAAAAAAAAAAAATTTCGGCACACGAGAACCAAATTCTGGCATCATTTTTAAAGAAAACCTTTTGTTCATAAATTTGTGCCAAAATCTTCTATGAACCCGAAAATTTAAAAATGGGCATAATTAATTAATTTTACTTTTTTAAAACGATTAACACCTAAAATATACTCGTTTTTCGGAAGGGCTTTAATAATCTTTTTTTTAAATAAGAAAATTTAAAATTAGTAATTGGCATAATGTTCCATTTGAAAAATTAATGCCTGCCCTCAGGCGAAAATAAAAAATATTTTTAGTCAATTAATTAATTAATTAATTGAATTTTTGCAAGTCACGCGATGGCATTTGAAATTGTATGTGTGGCATTTGGTCGCGACATAAACCCCTAAAATTTTTTTCGCGCAGAAAATGCCGAAAAATTTTGTATTTTCACGACATATGGCAATTTATAATGCTTTTAGATCTCAACGATTAATTTCTTTTATTTATTTTTCGGCTTTCTACAATAAAATGGACGCGATCAAGAAATACGCGATCAAGAAATTCCATGATTTGGGTGAGATTTTTAAGAAAAAAACAAAATTTTCAAAAAAAAATTTAAGTTAAAACTGCAAAGAGCGTACAAATACCGACCACATTGCCCATGGAAAAGTTGGTTTGGCCTAATGGAAAAATTTTTCTTAAAAAATTGGGCCAGCCCATCATGGCAAACTCAGACAGATTGGCGCTTTATACGATTTTAGGCGCCCAAACAATGACTAACTCAATTTCTTGGGCTATAACTTTTTTCTTACTTAGTAAATACCTAAATTCTTGGCATCAAACGAAAGCTTAAATTCTCGGGAATTTATTAATACAAAAAAAAGGGAGCAAAAATTGGCATTAAGAAAAAATACACTGAGAAAGAATCAAAAAATTAGATTTTTTCGAGTATAATTAAGAATTAATTTTTTTGCTTTTTACTTTTAGCCCAGAATTTATTTTTTGCAAAAACTTCCATAGAATTTAAGCTTTCGTTTGGTACCAAGAATGTTGTGGGCCTTGATCAAGTAAGAAAATAATTATGCGATTTACTGGTGCTCAGATTTTCTCAGGTTCCAATATTTTTGGCTGGCACCCAAATTTTCTGCCCCCTCCCCCGAAAAATTGGCACAAAACTTTGGCAAAATTGAATTGGTCCCATAAAATTTTTTTTATCCCCCCCCCCCTTAAAAAGTTGTCCCAAATTTTCTGCGCCCTTACCAAAAAAATTGGCACAAAACTTTGGCAAAATTGAATTGGTCCCATAAAATTTTTTTTACCCCCCCCCCTTAAAAAGTTGTCCCAAATTTTCTGCGCCCTTCCCAAAAAATTGGCCCAAAATTTAGCCCTGCATCCCTGCAATTTAAGTTGGCCAGATTCTTTTATTTTTGTTTTTAATCCAAAATTAATTTTTACAAAAACTATAAATTTCAATGCTATCATGGAGTTAGGCATTATTGACCAATCAAGGAAAAAATTATGCTATTTCTGTTGCTCAGATTTCCCTAAGTTTGGCCAGATTTAATTGGTCCCATAAAATTTTTTATCCCCCCCCCCTTAAAAAATTGTCACAAAATTTCCAAGATATCTGGAATCGTTGGACGAAATGTACAGGATGAGCATTTACTATGCCGAGGATGGTCGAGATGTTGAGAAGGCGTTCATATTGAACGTCAGATATTCCAGGCAAGTTTTTCGGCAAAAATTTTTGAAAAAATACATATTAAAAATGGAAATTTTTTCCATTTTATAAAAATAAAATTTGAAAAATGACTCCGAAAAAATCAGGCCCTAGCCAGAAAAAAAAAAATTTTTTCGAAGGGAGAAATCCGAAGGTTTTTTACTCTTTGGGCAAAAAATTCCAAAAAATTTATTTTAAAAATTTTCATCGACCGGGGACAAAAAAGCAGGAATTTATAGCATTTTTTCGCCAAAAAATGACAAATTTCCATGTTGGTGTCAAGTTTTAAAAAAATAAAATAAAGCGATGACTTTAGGCGCTGCCGAAAATTTTTTTTTTTGGAAATTTAATGAATTTTTATTAAAAAATTGCATAGAATTTTTAAATTTGCCAATTTTTCTTGAAAATTTTAGGTTGGAGATAAATTATGTATTCACATTAAAATATTTATATGTTTTTTTTTGCCTATTTTTCAGTATTGTTTGGGAAGAATTGGTATGTTTTGGCGCGCGCTTCAATTCATTCATTGTTTGCCCATGGGCCAATTTAAAATAATTAATAATTAATTAATTAATTAAAAATTTTTTTTAATTGTAAAGCCTCACTGTCAAAATTACCATGCGCTGCCCGAGTTGCAACGGCTAGCATTGTACGGACAAGCTTTTCAAATCATTTTAAAAAGCGAGCCGTTGAAGCAACGCATTCTGTTAAAATATGAACAGGAATATCAAAAGGTTGTAAAAATGGCACAAATTGTATGCTGCCAAATGAACAAAAAAAAATGCCACTTTTGGACAATTAGTGCCAAAAATCGGCAAACATCGAATTAGCGCAAAATGGGCGGCACTTTTTGATTGGCAATTGCCAAACATAGAAAGCCCAGCATTTTAAGAAAGCCGGCATTCAGGTTTAAGAGTCGGGTTAGGGGGGGGGGACTCAGTTTTCCGGGTTCGAATCCTGCTTTTGGCCATTTTTAGGGTGATTCAGACTCGTAAGGGGAGGGGAATTTCCGGCTCTATTACAGTTTACACGACCATAAAATAATTTGGAAAGTTTAATGCACCATAATTTTTTTCTAAAAGTGTCAAATTAAAAATACTTAGTATCATTTGGTAGCCCAAAGCTTGCTTTATTAGCCTGCAAAATTTCAAAAAATTTCATTAGGTTTCAAAAAAGTTATAACAAGAAAACTTTTAAAAAAAACGGCTTTCTAAATATTTTTGACTATAATTGACTATAAATTTTTGAATCTTGGGTGAATTTTTTTCAATATTTGTAGACTAATAGAGGACACTTAGGGCTATCAATTGATACCAAAAATGTCTAATTTGGATGCTTCTAGAAAAAGTTATGTTGCATTAAAGTTGCAAAATTGTTTTATGGTCGTGTAAATTTCAATAAAGCCGAATTTCCTCCCCCCCCCCCCCCTCATCCGCCTGAAATGCAAAATTTTAAAATTTTCCACGGAAAATGGGCAAATTTTACTCAATTTGTTTCATTAAAGTTTTCAAAAAAAAATTTTCTCCCCACGAACCATCACCATTCTCACTTTTTACCATTTTTTTTTTTGAAAATTTGAACCAAAAATGGCAATTTTGGCGAAAAATTACTAAAAAATTCCTGTTTTTTGCCACGGGCGTTGGAAAATTTTGAAAAATAACATTGGAGAACAAGGAAATTCTAACCTGAAGGACAAAAATTCGCATACATGCCAAAATGACCCATTTGATGATGCTAATCACTTTTCTTATTACTAATGCCAAAAACGCATAATTTTTTTGGCTAATAATTTTTTTTTATTAAAATTTCTTTAATAAACCATGGTAAATTTTTAAAATTTTCATTTTTCTTTTTTTTTGAGGAGCAAAATCAGCAACTGATTGCCTCCTCAATTGTTCCATCAACATCGAGCAGTAGCAGGAATAGACCGCCGGCATTGCAGCTGAACACGGAGGTCAGGCATAATTAATTAATTAATTAATTTTATATTTTAAAAACTTTTAATTAAATTTTACACCTTTTTTCCCATTTAAGCCACTAATTTTTGATGATGCACAGCAATTGTTGAGCCCATATGTTCAGTGCCATTTTACTACACATCAGCAAATTATGTTCAAAGTAAAAAGTGGCAAATGTTTTTGGCTTGGATTTTCATGCCCCGGGGGCATGTCATATTATTGACGATTAGAGCTCGCCAATTTTGAAAAAGGCCTTAGGCATGGCCTGGGGGATTCCATGTTGGCCCTGCTGGACCTCTGGGTTTTCTGGACAAAAACCCCAGCTTTTGCATGCCTAACCTGGACCTGGATATTGGAAGTTTCAAAAAGGAAAAGCCAGGGGTCCAACAAAATAGAGGTTGCCAAAAAAGAGTCTGTCTTGGCCAGGGCTTGGATCCAGGAAAAATCCAGGCTTGAGCTCTATTGAACATGTGTCACGAAAACTGCGATCCTATACCCCCCAACAAAAATTTCGAAATTTATTATATATTTTTTTCACTTTTAATAGGTCTTTTTGTCATTTAAAATTTATGAGATACCAAAAATATACATAGAGGGTTTGTAGCGGAAAAAATTTCTGAGGAGCAAATTTCACGTATATATCTCGTTTCTAAAATTTGGGACAAAAATGCTACTAATTAGTGGTAGTGGGGATGCTTAATTGCTTGCCATGGGGACCTGAAAATTCAGAATAGGATGTTCTAAGTCATTGTACTGATTAGAAAAGCATATAAAACCCCCCCACGAATGTGAAGACTGATCAAAAGTGCCGAATTTAAATTTTGGGATTCATTATTTAATGATCAGCCCCGAGAATTGCCAACAAATGCCAATTTAACCGCCTGTTAAATGCATCTTTGATCATTTGTCCTCATAAAACCCCAAGTAAACCAAATACCGCTTGGCTCTGATCAGAATGCCGTTTCCAAGCCTTTTTCCATTAGCGGCTTCTGATCAAAAAGGAACAAAAATGATGTCATCCTTTTAAGCACATGTTCATCCCCAGCAACACTCACGAGCTGTTCATGGCCAATGCTTGGCCTTCAATTCCAACCAGCTCTGCTTCTGCTGCTGCTGGTGGTGGACCAACAGCAGCTGAACAATCAGTCGCTGCTGATCCTACAGTAGTTGATCCGCAATTTCACATCGCAATTTTGTACGGTAGGATAATGATAGTAAGTTTTGAATGGAAAAAAAATTTGCCAAAAAACAAAAATAATTTGTTTTGTTTTTTTTTGAAATAAAATTTACTGCAAATTTTCCCAGATGGGCGGCAAATCGGTCCTGGTTGTCTACAAAATGTTGCCATGTACAGTAGATGCATTTCAGAAAAATCCGAATTACCATCGTTATGTTGACCCAAGCACGGGCGAAGTAAGAGCATTGAATGTGTCCGGCCGACCCTACAATTTGGCGTTGGCCATTTTTGGGGTGCCAACCTAAGCCTTGGCATTCTTGAATTTTGGCCAAGATCTTTGGGCCGGCAGCTCAGGGAATGGTTCCTTTTTTGGCGCCAAAGCCCAAATTTTTGGACTTTGATTTTTTTCTTTGCCAAATATGGTAATAAAAAAAAAGTTAAAGTCCAAGAACTCGGGCTGTCTCGTGCCGAAATGACCCAAGACCCTTGGCCAGGCCCTTTTACCCTGGGTGGGGCCTCAAAAATCGAACTTTTGCCTGTGATTTCAGTTAAAATTGGTGGCTCAGTTGGTTAAATTTGCATTTTTGCGAGCTCGGGTTCAAATCCAACATACAAATAAATATATTTTTAATTAATGTATAAAATAACAAAACAATTTTAAAAAAATCATTTTTTAGACTAAAAAAATGTATAAAAACAAAAAAATAAAAATAAATAAATGTAAAAGAGATGGGAATTAATAGAAAGTGAATAAAGCTGGAAATGGGCCCTTAGGCCTAAATTTCGATTTGCTCGCGAGGTTCCCTTGTGAGTGGAAGCACTTTTTTCCTTCCCTTTAATTGAAAAATTTATGAGGAAAAAATTGGCATTTTGAAACCAAATCTTGCAAATTTCATAAAACTTTCCAAAAATTAATGTGCTAACTGAATTTTTTTTTTTAATTTTTTGGTCGAAAAATCTGTTCAAAACAGTTAGGTCTTCGTTCCCCAAAAAGGGGATGCTGCTGGGTTGTTACTCAAAAAAGCATCAAATCCGGTTCATGATCCTGAACAAAACTGGATTTAATTCTGAAATCCGGTTCATTCCACCTAATCCTGCTCCGAAAATTTCGGTTTACCTCAGTTGGGCGCGCACGGTTGGGCGCCAGCACACGTTTTTCCACTATAACTTTTTTATTTGTTATTCAAATCCAACAATCTTGGTATCATTCGAGAGCTCTTCAGAAGCTCTAATAGCCTGCAAAATTCCAAAAAAATTTGTCAATTTTGAACAAATTTATGGCCAAAAAGGTTGGAAAATTTGGTTTTTTGAATTCTTCAGGCCATAACTTTTTTGAACCTCAACGAAATTTTTCAAAATTTTGCAGACTAATAGAGGACACTTAGGCTTTCGAATGATACCAACTATATTGGATTTGGTTGACAACGAAAAAAGCTATAGCCAGAAAAGTGCTGGCGCCCAAACGTGCCGGCGCCCAACTGAGCGAGTCCGGAAAATTTACCAAGGTCCCTGACTTACTAATTATCCCATTTTAATTACCTCTCCAAGATAATCATAATTAATTAAATTAAGTTTTTATATATTTTTTTATTTTTAATCCAAAAAAGGAAGTGTCA
Organism: Heterodera schachtii; assembly: GCA_023374025.1. Lineage (NCBI taxonomy): Eukaryota > Metazoa > Nematoda > Chromadorea > Rhabditida > Heteroderidae > Heterodera > Heterodera schachtii. The sequence goes on from SIJG01000015.1 coordinate 535,661, forward strand.
ATGGTTGGTTTCATTTGCTCCTCCTTGGAAATGGCCAGCGAATTGGAGCTGTTCCAGAAGTGCCAAATCCAGGAGATGGTGTGCATTGTCTGTTCACCGAGGCTTAGAAAGTATTTAAAAATGCATTTTTTTAAATTAAAAAAAAATTCTCGTCCATTTGAGTCCCAAGATACTCCATCTGGTCAAAATGGTGAATGGCAGCTTAGCTTTTCCCAAAATGAACTCCGACACAAATACAACTGTGTGTTGTTCCTGTGAACATTTGATGATCACCAATGCGAGTGAGTAGTGTATGATGGATTATAAAAGCAAATATCCAAAATTGGATGGGATATAAAATTTAAAAAAAAAGAATCCAAAATGGGAATTATCCCATCCATTTTAAATATTTTTCTACAAATTAAAAAAATAGAATCCAAAAATGGTAAAATTTCTAATTGAAAATTTAAAAAATTGGGGTAGGGGGAGGGAAACGATATGTGGGAGGTGGGGACTGATACGGTGGCTATGTCAAAACCGACGAAAAGTGCAAATTTGGGTGACCAACGAAAAGTGCAAAATTTGCTAAATTTTGATGACTAAATCAACTCATAACTTTTCTCATACGCAACCAAATTGCACAATCTTGGTATCATACGATGGCCCTTGAATTGCGCTGCTATTAGCTTGCTAAATTTCAAAAAATTTTATTAGGTTTTTCAAAAGTTCAAGCCAAAAAACTGGAAAAATTGTCATAACTTATGAAAAACTTAATAAAATTTTTTGAAATTTAGCAAGCTAATAACGCAATTCAAGGGCTATCGTATGATACCAAGTTTGTGCAATTTGGTTGCGTCTGAGAAAAGTTATGAGTTGAACAGGGATTGGGTGGAGGCATGGGTTCGATTCCCACCCGGTGCCGAACATTTTTTGCCAATTTCTTATTCTTATAATAAACATTTTTCATTCAATCAGTAAATACTACAATGATCGATGAGCAACAACATAGGAGGTATCTTCAGCAGCTGAACGGAGAAAAAAACAGAAAAAGATGCGCACAATCGGCACAAATGCCGTCGTCAATGATGCAAAACAATGGAATGGAGCCAACAGCAAAAATGCCGAAACTTCATGCAATGGCGGCACGAACGCCAGCGGTAGATGCACGCGAAGACAGTTGACAGCGATTTAAATTGGAGCGATTGGTGTGGCATAATGCCCAATTTTGTGACAATTGGCAACGGATAACTCATATAAACAAAAATAATTTTGAATTAAATGCATAATTGATTTTCAAGGGCAGTCCTTGCGGGATTTTGTACTGGATTTTGCATCGCCCGGATTTTCGGATTTTCACAAGAAAATTCTCACCCTTGAGCAAACATTTTCAAGAAATACACTCATAAAGATTGAAAAAACTTTGGAAAAAATAGAAAATTGTCAAATTTTTCCCTTTTCCTCTCAAAAATCTAATTCGTATTCAATTTTTGGAAAATTTGTTTCCATATTTAGAAATATTTTGTCAATATAAATCCTGGTCTTTGTTATAACTAAATTTTCGATTGCAAATTTCTAAAAAATTTCAATTAAAATTTTTTCAATCAACCTTTGCCAATTGTCACAATGGCACACATAAATGGCGCAAAATTTTTAACAAATTTGTATAATTCATTCACCATAATCATAAGCGCTTTTTGATTCTCAACTACGGTAATCACTACTATAATTTTCATACCATATCTCTTTCTGTTTATCAAGTGATATTGTTTTAACTTTTTTTTCTTGTTCTCCTCATTTATATATACATTAATTTTTTCCATTTAATTTAAATTAATTTCACTGTATGAAATTACTAATTTTTCATTAATTTAATTTTGTTTAATTTACTTAATTATAGAACCAAGAAGATTTTATAAATGATTTTTTAGATCAAATTCAATTGAAAAAAAAAGAAATAAAGCAAATTAAAGTTCAAAAATTTATCCATTAACTTTCTAATCTAAACCTGACTGGGATATGGCCCCGCCGGGAATTTGCCGTTACTCCCCTAGGTCCCGGGTTCTTTCGGGAGGTGGTAGACCGGGACCTAAAGTCCTGGAAAAAGTGCTTTTTGTCCTGGAAATGCCGTCCCCATTCATTGAAAAATGCCGTTCTCTGATTTCAATTATACTGGCACATTGTTATAACTCTCAAAACATCGATGAAATTTTCACCCAGGCCCGCGCGACATTCTCGAAATGGAAAACTCAATTTATGCATTTGTCGAATTTATTTTTTAATTAATTCTTTGGCTAGTAGACCACCCAAATCGTTCATTTTTGTAAAACAAAATAACAGCAGCATATTTGGTACATACATCTGTCCCAACATTAAATCATATGTAAACAAATTATTATTTTTTGAAGGGACAGACGAATAAAAATGTTTGAGCAAATGAATGATGGGGATAAATTAAAGAAAAAATCCAAGAAAATTATGGCCATTAAAATTTGAAAACATACGCATCCATGGCCATTTTTAATTAAAAAAGTGTAAAAATAAATCGACTCTTAAAGCTCCAATTAAATTACAATTAAAATTTTAAGAGTTAAATAATTATAAATAAAAGTTTTTTAAAAATTTGGTTAATTAATAATAATAAAAAAAAATGAAATTGAGGAAATATTTCTAAATACTTAATTGCATTTTTGAAATGTCTAATATAAACAAATTGATCCATTTTTTGTCAATTTTTTCAATCATTTTTGAAGAAATTAATGGTGAAAAAATTAATGAGGTAAAAATTTAATTAAAAAATAATTATTTTAATTTAGTAAAAATAATATTTATTTGCAGAATGTTTCTGTTGAAAATCAAAAAGATGTTGAAAAAATGAATCAAGCTGAAAGGTGCCACATAATACTTGAACTAATTTTAAAAATATTTTTTTTTCATTTTTGGATAGGATATAATTTTCATATTAAGTTTATGCCGTGGAAAATTCACGATTTCTCCTGAAGCACAAGCAAAATTGCATTGCTATTTAAAGAGGGATAAGGTAGGGTAGGCATAAAAAAACAAAAATATAAAATTAATTTTTATAAATTAAATTATTTAAAAAAAAATACTATTATTTTTTATTAAGCCATTTCTGTTGTTGGCACCGCATAAAGTTGAAATTGTTCATTTGGACCCACTTGTGCTCATTTTTCGCGCTGTCATTTCGGACACAGAAATTTTTACCATCAAAACTTTGGCCTCGAAAAAGGTAATAAATTCCGCAAATGTTTTGGGAAATTTCAGAAAAATCTTTCAGCTTTGTCGTGCCAAAGTGGTTGATCCAAACTCGGGCAAAACTGCGCTTGCCAATTACAGAGTCAGCAAATCGGCATGGCTTAAAGATGGAGTTCACCAAGTGGTTGAACGGATCACAAAACGAGTTCATGTGAGGCATTCAGAAAAACAAACAAAATTTTTATGAATTTTCCACCCACCAACAAAATTTTAGTCAGTCTGTATTACCATATATATTTTCATAATGTTACTGTAATAGGCGTTGACCTTTACAGTGTACTTCTATTACAGTTTCGAATGCATAAAACAATAAATTTTCATTTATTTGCCAAGATTCGCGCTATTATTTCTCATTCCCCATTACAGTATCAATACCTTAAAATACAGTACCGAAAAATTCTCTACAGGAGCATTTTCCACGCATAAGTTTAGGACATGACTAACTTGGGCACGGAATCTGCTGAGGACCTGCAGGTAGCCAGCTACGGTATTGGAGGTCATTATGCACCGCATTTTGACTTTTTCAGGGTAAGTTGACAAAAAATTCAAATTGTTTTTCAAATTTTGTTTTGAATTATTAATCATATGGTAAATAAATTATTTTATTTCAAAAACATATATTATATATAAGCGGTTTTAATAAAAAAATTTAAATTTAAATTTGTTAAAATAGAAAAAACTTTTATTTCATCTGTTTCTAATTAAGTTTTTTTTTATACAAATAATTTAGTCTAATGAAGTGGACAAACGAACTTTTGAGCTCTATGGCAACCGTATTGCCACCGTTTTATTTTATGTGGGTGAAGAATAAAAAATTTTCAAAAATTGTTTTATGTGGGGGAAGGGTAAAATTTTTTTTAATTTCAAAAATTTCACAGTTAACCCAACCCCACGATGGTGGGTTTACCATCTTCACGGACATGAACATTGGCATTGAACCAACTGAACATGACGCGTTGTTTTGGTACAATTTGCGCAGTGATGGAAGTGTTGACCCACGCACGAGACATGTTTTGCAATTTTAAATTAAATATAATTTATTTACTAGTTTTAAATTATACTATATTTATTTTTAAATTAAAAATTATCTAAATAATTTTAATTTAATAAATTTCTAATTTTTATATATATGAAAATTGTCAGAATCAGGGATGGCATGGAATTCCGATTTCCGACATTATTGGGGTCGGAATTCAGCGTTCCGGTTTCCGAAAAAGTTGGGCCTAAGAATTCTGATTTCTTAAAATTTTTGAGGCCTCGGAATGCCACCCCTAGTCAGAACCATTATTATTTTTAGTGCTATTATTATTTAATGTGTTATTCTCTTGATTAATTTAATTTTTAAGTTTTTAAAAATTTTTCATTTTTTATTTAGCTAATGATTTTATTCATCAAATCACTTGTTATTTTTAAGGCCGCTTGTCCAGTGCTCAGCGGCCACAAATGGGTGGCCAACAAATGGCTTCATGAACGTGGCCAAGAATTCATTAGGCCATGCCCGCTCAAGATGGCACAACAAATTGATGAAAATTGACATTTATGAAGCGAGGGACAACGGGCAGAAAAAAAACAAACAATTTTGCATTTAAATTTGTTTTTTTTGACCAAATTATTGGAATTTTTGTTATGAGAATGTCCTTGGAAATTGGCAATCTGCCACAAAGTCTATTAAAAGTATGATAATTTGGTGTAAAAAAATTTTTTTTTTGTTGACATTATATCATAACTAATTCATTTTGGCAAAATTCGTTTTTAATTCACTCAAAATTTGAAATCTTTGATGACTGTCCTTATAAATCAATGAAAAGCCCTTATAAATCCTTGGAAATCGAGCTCGGATGTCCCGAACTTTGGGAAAAATTTGCAGAAAATTTTGAGAAACGGTTAGCCTCAATTTGAACAATCAGACTGAGAATTTTTACATTTTAATTAAAATAGTTATTTTACGAATTAATTTCTTTTTTTCTTGAGGGGCATATAATTTTATGCATAGTAAAAGATTGATCATTTTTTTCATTTTAATCATGGCTATTCATTTTTATGAAGAGTAAAAGATTGACGAAGTAAAAAATTGATCATTTTTTCATGGCACTGTTTTTATGATGAGTAAGAAATTGATCTTTTTTTTTAATTTCAATTGAGGCATTCCATTTTTATGAATTTTTGGCCATGAATATTTAAATGCATTAGTTATTGCTTAAATTATACATTTACTATAATGAATGCAATTTTTATTTTAAACTGCATTACAAATTCATTCATAACTTATAATTTTTTTTTTTGCATTTTTATATTTTTTTGATGAAATTTCCTCAAAATTTGGGTTTATCTTTGCTTAATTTCATTTAAATCAGAATTATTTCCTTAAATTAATGTTTCAATTAGTTCACAGATGATGAAAACACCGTCCATTTCTCTGCTCCTGGTTTGCTGCATTTTTCTTGTCCATTATGCTCCCCATTATGCCCAAGCTGTTAATGATAATGGGCTAATTAAGAAATTGTGCTTCGTAAATGCTCCTCAGCCGTTCACAGTTCGAGCTAAAAATGGTGAAAAGTTTTTGTTCGAGTTTAAAATACAGCACGAAGAAGAAGAAAAAAAGTGGAAGAAACATTGTGCAAAAATTAGCACTGAAAAATGGAAGGAATTAGAAGACTCCGACATTATCACTTTGGAGAATAAAAACGGACATGTAAGCATAAATTTAGCAATTGGATTGTGAAATATGGTGCTTCTTGCCTTCTTCTTGGGATCCGGGAATTTTTTGCTTTTATAATAACCGAATTAGAGACAACATCGACTAGTTGGTGCTATGACGTTAGTCAAAAAAACCATCAAATGAAAATATTTTTTTTTTGATATAACTTTGCTCAAAAGCAACCAAATCTTAAACTCTTGATATCATTAAAAATTTCGGTTAAACCCTCACCCTCTTCCCATGTATTTAAACCAGGGCTTCCACCATGAACACCAACCCCATATAAGATTTTAGGCTCAAAAATAAGAAATTTTACAACATTTTTTCAAATCAGTTATTTTTACAATTTATTCGATCAAAAATGTATCAAATTTTATTTTTTAGTCTCCGATTATCATTTTTCATAATTTTGGGGAGGAAAATACAAAATTATAAAATTTCAGAACATTCGGGATCAAAAGAATTTTGCGTCAGACTTTAAAATTTCTTGATAAAATAGTGACCTTATGCCATAAAATTTCAAAATTATAAGTATATTTAAGAAATCGCACAATTTTCGTCGCGCCCCCAAAATCAGAGCATTCTTATAAATAAGAACAAATGGTAGCCCCGGTTTAAATTGCGCCAGCTTGGACTCACTCTTATTGGCGCTAACAAAATCAGATGATTAAAGTGAAAAAAAGGAAGATTTACGAGCATTTAAAAAGAAAAATTGGTTTTTTTTTGGTTAAAATAAAATTTGGTCATTCTCCGATCGGGGTCCCCAACCCCCGACAATTGCCCTAGACATATCGCCCCCCGGGGTCCCCGGCTCCCGACATTTTGCCCCCCGAGGGGTTGGGGATCAACCCTACTGACAACTGAGCACAATAATAATGATAAAAAGCATTTTTTTTTAATTTATAAAAATTAAAAATATTTTTATTTTCAGCCTTTGGGCAATGTTAGTGTACAGTTCTTGCGTGTAGCTGATGAAAATGTCCAAGCTTCTAATGCTGATCTGAGGAAAATGTACTTCAATACTTTTTCGTCCAAATTTTATGCTAGAACTGGTCACATATTAGTGCTCGAGTTTGAAACACAGAAAGAAGATGAAATGGGCAAACAATGTGCAAAAATTAGCACTGGAAAATGGACGGGATTAGAAGACTCCGACACGATCACTTTCGAGAATGAAGGCGAAGATGTAAGCACAAATTCGAATTCTTTATACATTTGATTGCTCTAAATGTTCTCTATTTACCTGCAAAATTTCAAGAAATTTAATTGGGTTTCCCAAAAGTTAAAACTAAAAAATTCTCGAAAACCCTCTATTTTAGTTCCGCTGACCACATCTTTTTTGAATCTAACAAAAAATTTTTTTTAATTTTTTTAATTTTGTAGGCTAATAGAGAATATTTTTGGGACCAATCGAATACATATCTCGAATTAAAATTTTGTGTTTACTCCTGTGCAAAGTTATGAATAATTTTTCGTGTCCAAAAATGTCCCCATTTGATGCTGTTTGATTGAGTAACGCCCCATTTTTAGAGCCAACACACCAAATAGTTTGATCAATTTTTATGAAGTGATTTCACATAAAAAATTGTTTATATGCCGCTACGAAAAACAACTGTCTATTGCTAATGATAAAAAAAAACATTTTTTTAATATATTAAAAATTAAAAAAAAATTTTTTTTCAGCCTTTGGGCAAAGTTAGCGTACAGTTATTGCGTGAAGTTGGTGCAAATGCTACTGAATTAGAATTTCCGTATGGAATACTACGGTGTTACATCCGTAATCCTGGCAGCGGTGTCGTCAAAATATCGGATTTCCCTACCCATCCCTGATTAGCTGATGAAAAGAAACAGTTTTACTTCGGATGAATCTGTTTTCTGCTGATCGTGTTGCTTTCTTTGTTGATGCCTATTTTGGCTTGTTGCATAAACTTTATTTTCAAAAAATATTTTTTGTTCATGAACCCCATGAGAATAACACATAACCAGGCCACAGTAAAAGCATTTTAAAAATTTATTGAAATTAATGAATTTTCAAAAAGTCTGGACCAGGTCTTGGAAAAGCCGGGTATCCGGATCTGAGACCCGACGGGAACTTGGACCAGTCAATGATTATTCAGAATCATTTAAATTTTTTGTATCAAAACATTTCTCAAACATATAAATAATGTAAAATATGTTTTAATATATTTTTTAAAATAAACATTGTTTTAATTTTATTTTTTGGCACAATCAAATTTATTAAAAACTACAAAAACCCTTAAAAATTTTAATGGAAAAAGAAGAAGCAGAAATAAAGCTAAAAATATGATTTTAAGCACAAATAATTGTTTGATTATGATTAAAATGGCTTCATAGATATACATATATTGGTCATAAAAGGTTTTTATCTCAACATAAATTTAAAAAATGGCATCAACAAAGCCACTGAATGTATTAAAAAAGGGTCTTTTCAGTTATGCAAACGCCCCATAAAAATGTCATGATCCCGACATGGGAAAGTAGTTTATATGACGCTAATCAAGAATCTGGCACCAAAGCTTCAAAAATCTTCGATTTTATCTATGATTTTCATCATATGATTTTATCATTTGTTCAAAAACTCAGCGAAAAGTCATATGCTGAAAATCATATATAAAATCATAGAATTATACAGATTTGACGCCAGATTCTTGATTAGCGCATAAAATTACCGCAGAAAAATGCTTCTCATCAAAATTCAAAGCATTTAAAATCATTTTACTTTTTTTTAATTCTCTAAAATTTTTGCGATAATAATTTCGAATTTCACCCTTCAATAAAATAATTTGCAAAATGCGGAAAAATTGGCCCGAAATCCAAAAAATGGGTGTAACATATAAAGAAAAAAAAAGAATTCTTTTTTTGGTATTTATAAAAATTATTAAAAATGCATTAAGTTAATGGCGAAGTTATGCGACGTCAAATATATAAATTCTTAAAATTGGTCAAAATGCCACAAGCGAGGATTGCGCATTAAAAAAAATTAAAATTTTTACTTATTTTTAAAACTTTTGGAAAATAGTTTTGACTTTTGTAATTTCAAGGGAATGCCCTTCTTATTTTGTACGGTCTCCAATTTTTTCTTTTCTGAATTTTCTCAAGTAATACGACAAAAATTTCAACAAATCCTGGATAATTTAACCGAAAATTACAAAAATCACCATTTTTTCAAACTTGATTTTGTAAATACAAATTCCAGGAAAAAAAGAAAAATGGAAAAATAAAAGTTTTTATAGCAACAAAACCCAAAAAAGGGCATCAACAAAGCAATGAGCTATCAACAGAAAAGAACATTTACAATCTATCCGAAGATAAAAGCATATCGCAACTGGTGATTTGGGTTAGGAAGTTTCACAAAATCCGCCAAATGGGCATTTTATCAAAAAAGAAAAATTTTTTTTTTACTTTTCGTAATTGAAAAAATTCAAAACATTCAAATTTAAACATTTAAAAAAATTCCAAATTGGATATTGATTTTTTTTGTTTCCTTTTTTTAGCAAAAAGCCTAATTGGCGGATTTTATGAAGAAATTCTTTTTGTCAGCACTATTTTCCCGTTCTCAGAAAGCCATTCTTGGAATAAACATTTACCTAATGTTTTTTTTTTCACAACCTTCCCAGAAATTTCTCTTCTCCTTCGGAATTCTTGTAAAAGCAACCACGACTACCTACCATATAATAGTAGCGAAATCCATTCGAAAAGTCAATGGGGAAACGGCCTTGTTCCAAAATACCTACTGTAGCTTTTCCCATTTCCTGAAAATGATAAATATGTTTACATTTATAAAACCTAAATCAATATAAACTTAGTATTTACATCATTGCTCTGAAAAAGTTACCAAAGATATATTTAAATTTACCATATGCTAATAATTAAGGGTATATAAAAGTTTTGGTCTTTTGAGTCTAGATTAGTCTTGAAGACCGAGACCGAGACCAAAAAACCCAGAGGCTTTTCTCGAGTCGAGACCTAGACTCTCGAGCATCACTACACCATCTATTAACAAAGCCGGCCTTTCAAATTAAATTTTAATATTTTTTGCTTACCTTCTCTCCGTTTTGTTCGACATTTTTGAATATAATAATCGGACAGCCGGCTATTCCGAACATAAAAATGCTCAGGCATTGTTTTTTCTGTACATTATTGTACCATGTTTTTTCATTTTTCAACATCGTTTTTTCCACATTTTGAACGAAATAATATGCAGAAATGGTGAGCTGTTTTTTACCATTGCCAAAACACACTGTTTCGTTGTCCAATTCTATAGGCTGTGTGCCACGTAAAAGGTTTGTTCCAAATTTACCCAGCAGCTTAAATAACGGCATTTAAAACAAATAAAAATTTTAAGCAAAAATTTCAACAAAAATATGGCTAATATTAAAATAATTTTTTTTTAATAACTTACAATTTCTACGACTTTTTTGAATGAAACCAAATCATTGTCCTTGAATTTGTTCAGCTGTTCTTCTGGAATTTCCAAAAATTGTTTCCTTGTAAATGTTTCGGTCTCTGTTTGTACATTTTCCAACAATATTTGGTCTCCACAATAAATTGTGAGCTGTTCTTGCTGTTGGTCAAAATACGCTTTTCCTCTATTCTTACGCAAATCTTTCACGAAAACTTTCTTTATTTCCTGCAAATGAGAAAAATATCATGGCCAAATGAATGTAAAGTTTCAACAAAATTTTCGGAACCGGATTTTATTTTCGGAAATTTATAAACCCGATTTTTTGGGTAATCATGAAAATAGAAGGAGATATATACCTATGTATAAAAAAAGTAAATTCTGTTAGTTCGGGCCCAATTCAAATAAAATGCCATTTTTTGTAATTTGCTTACTTCTTTTTTAACTCCTTTGAAAAAGATGTATAAATTACGATTAATAATTTCATGGAAGTCTTCCAATTCAATTTGCACAAATAATTTGCCACTCTCTTCTTTCATCATATTATTATAGGTTTTCAACGGCACAAGGTCATGATTAAGCCTTAAGCCCCATATTGTCATGAAATGCCGTGACTTCGAACGGTTCGCCAAATCCGAAATAAATTATCTTTGTCGGTGTTGGCTTAACTTTATTCTTTTTAAACATCGCATTCGCATTTTGTTGCTGCTGTGCCATAAAAAGACAGCAAACTCCGAAAGAAAAATGGTTATTGTTCTTGGTTTCATCTCACAAAAAAAAAGTTAAAAGATGAAAAAAATATTTGCTAAAAGTGGCCAAAATTATGGATTCAAACGCATGAATAAATGTAGTAAAAACCAAAATTCACTAAAATTTCAAAAAATAAGGAATAAAATTTTAAACCTAATGGTTATATAATTTAATCTTTGCAATGCAAATTTTTTGAATTTTAATTCTAAGAATTTAATCAAATTCATATTATTTTAATAAACATTTTTTTTATTTTGAAAATAAAATAAATAATATGTGCTATCTTTAATTTAGGGATTCGGCCAAGTAAAAGATTTTCACGAATAAAACGGTAAGGCAAAAATTTTTTATTTCTTGATTATATTTGAAAAATGAGATTGGAAATGATGAGATTGCAGGCAATAACCTGCTATTTATTAGCAAAATCTATTTGGCATTTAATGCCAATTTTAGCAATCAATTTCTAACTCTGTTTAAGGCGAACATGCCAAAATTGGACAAGCAAAAGCCTCCCCTCTGTTTAAGGCTTGAACGCAATAAATGGCAAGCAAATTTTAACTCTGTTTAAGGCGAACCTGCCAAAATTGGGCAAGCAAATTCCCCTCCTAAAATTGGACAGGCAAAAGCCTCCAATCTGTTTAAGCATTTTGAAAGCAATTGCTAAGACGGAAGGGACAATGGGGCGGAAAGTGAAAATCTATGGCATGGCATTGACAGGGGCTGGACTTGGACGTCCGGTTTGTCTACCTTATACTGGCATGAACGAACACTTACTAAGGATGGATCAAAATTACTGGGTTGATTTTAAGGAAAATTCAAATCCAATTTTAATTTAGGGTGAATTAAATCCTGGTTAAGGTGGTGTAATTGTGACGTTTGAAGAGTCCGCCAACACGAGGAAGCCAATTTGTGTTGTTTAATTTGTTGGATAAGAAAAAAAGTTAGAAGACTTTAAAGTTTGCGGCGCCAAAATGTCCCGCGCCAAAGTGACCCCGACCAGGGACGGGCGAAACTTCGGGCTTCGTGCTTCGAGCTTCGAAAACTTCGCGTTTTTTGAGCTTCGAACTTCGAGCTTCGGCTTCGGGTAATTTATCCGAAGTTTCGGGAAAAATACACCCCTAAAGATTGAATTTTCGAAGTGAAAAATACACTCCTAATTATTGATGTTAATGTGAATAATTGTGATAATGTTTATGAATTTTATAGATTTTTTATTAAACATCTCGTCAAATTAATTCAAAATTAAATATGTCTTCAATATTATTTTATATTTTACATATTGTATAGCTATTTTTATATTATTTTTAACACAATTTACATTTTTAGCTTGAAAATGCCACCACAAAGCAAATATATTAAATATTTTAAAATTTCTCATGGAACGGCAAAATTTAGCAAGAGAAACGTTGAAAGAACTCCTTTTCCTTCAACAGAATTTGCCTCTTTATGGATTTAAATTCGAAATTTAATTGAATTTTACTATATGGATAAATATTTTGGATTAAAAAATTTGAAAAACTTCGTGCTTCGAGCTTCGAAAACTTCGGGTTTTTTGGGCTTCGAACTTCGAACTTCGTGCTTCGAAAAAAATTGGGCTTCGCCTTCGGCTTCGAGTGCCAAGCCGAGCTTCGCCCGTCCCTGACCCCGACCCCCCTAGATCACATCCATCCTTCTTCATTTGGTCGCGCTTATTCTGCTGTCATTTTTTGGTGGTCAGAATGTCCTTGGAATTTTTCCATTCTCTCCGAAAATTAACTTTATTTTTGCAAATTCCCTGCAGATCCCCAAATCAATCTCGTGAAGGAAGTCCCAATCACAGCAAAATTTTAAAAATCGTTTATAAAAAATGCCAAAATTGACATTTCAACAAAGCAATGAATGCGATCAGCAGCAGAGCATAACATCTTTAGCCAAAGATGGCGCCGCGCATTTACTTTCAATTGCTGCTTCCAAATCGCATCCGACCAATAGCAGCATCATAGTAATAATAATAATTTCTCACTTTTTCCGAAAAGACTAAGTCAAAGTCTTTCTCAGTTTTACGCAATACAGAAACTGGAGCTGAACCGAACATCTGAAAAAGAAAAACATTTTATATACATCAGGGCTCGGACTCGTCCTTGAATGGCAAGGACGTCCTGGAAATTGCACCCTCTCATTGGATAAGATTTATTAATTGTTTTTCATCGCATATGATACCAATTTTTAATGTCCTTGAATTTATTGGAATTTTCCCCTTGTGTCCTTGGAAACCGGTGTACCCTTCCTTGGAAAGGGAGTTTGTCCGATCCGAGCCCTGTAGTACATGGAAAAAATTAGCAAAAAAAAAAAGGAAAGAATTTCATCCATCATCTCTCGGATAAGATATAAGTTTAAGTTTCACATTTTTGCTTCAAACTTTGTTTAAATACATGAAAGCGAAGTGAAAATCATTAGTGCTTCAATAAAAGATCGATCAAACCATTTTTTGACTAAAAATGGAAAATCGAAAAATTTGGGTTTTCGAGTTTTTGTTCAAATTCGGGTCCGGGATTAGGAATTGGTCAAAATGGGTGCCGTATTCGTGACCAGAGACCCCTAAAACCCATGTAAACTTTTTCGTGGCTTCTCCATGCTCTAGTTAGTAGGAAAAACACTTTCTTTTTTATGTTTGCGAGCAAAAGTTGGGACTTTTATTTACATATTTTTACATATTCGGGCTTTTTATACATATTTTACATATTTCGTGATTTTATACATATTTGGTATATTTTTTGGACTTTTTTTTTGACATATTTTCATTTTTTTTTACATAATTTGAGGATTTTTTATGGAAATTTATGGAAAATCCTCAAAAAAAAATCCAAAATTTCGCCAAATTTTTCGTACATATTTTCATTTTTTTTTTGAATATTTTGAGAATTTTTGAAAATTTATAGAAATTTTTCCGAAAAAATAAAATATTTTTTTTGAAAATGTACTGCTAAAAATAGGAAAAATTAATTTTTAAAATACAAAAAGATGATTATAAGCCTAATTAGGTTAGATTTTGTGCCTATCTTATCCTCTACAAAAAAAATTTTGGCAAAAAAATAACAATTTAAAACATTTTATTTACATATTTGATATATATTTTGGGTTTTTGTTACATATTTCGGGATTTTTTTTTTATACATATTTATGTAGATATTTTGACCACTTTTTGTACATATTTTTGACATCCCTAATGATCACATATTTGTTCGAAATTTGTTAAAAATTTTCGCATTAAAACTCAAAAAAAATTTCCCCAGCAACCTTTCTCGGTTTACCGCCCACCGGGCCTCAAACTTTCCAAAAAAAAAACCACGAAAGATGGTCATTTTTGTCTAAAAATTTTTTAATTAAAAAATCTTAATTTTCAAAAATTCCAAGCGGTGCCAAACGATAACGTTCTTTTTTGGGTATATATTTTTTTTTCTTGGAAAATTTATCTCACAATTATTTTTTTTAGGGTAAAATAAATAAAAAGAAATTTTTTTGGCAAAAAAAAAAGCAATTTTTTTTTTGTTCATATGAATTACCTTGTTTTCATTATAGTAGAAATAAATCACATCATCCGATTGATAATCTGTCCACAAATCCACATTAAGCTCCACAGGTTTTCCTCTTGTTTTTGTCGCGTTTGTTAAAAAACCTTTTGTATCATGATACAGACCAATTTGGTAGCTTTTTATTCCCCTGAAATCCGGGAAAAGCACTTGCTTTGACACAGCAGCGACACTTTGGAGATTGTTGAAAGCCATAAAAAGGAAGCAGCAAATCGCGGACAGAAAAGTGATCGTATGCATCTCTGAAAAATAATTTTTAACCTTGCCGGGGTGCTAGGTGTCGTTTCGTAAATCCGCCACCTGGGCGTTTCGTAAAATCCACCATTTTAGCGATTTTTTCGACAAAACATGGTATAACTTTTCTTAAAAGTAATCAAATTTTATGTTCTTGGACCCCTAAATCATGCAAATTTAAATTTTCGGAAAAAGGAGGAAAGAAATTCTGAAAACACTACTTTTTCAAAATCCCTTCGGAGATTAATTCAAAAAACATTGAAAAATTAAAACAAATTTATTTATTTATGAAATTCATTTTCATGCTAAATTATTCATCAAACTTTCTTTTTCAGAAACAATTGGTTATAGTCTAATAAACAATTAGGGTTTTAATTAGTTTTTGCTTTCCTAAATCTGGATCCAGGGGTCCAGAGGTCGAGCTCAAACTAATCTTACAATAAGACAAAAATAAATTTATTTCTTAATATTTGAAAAATGAGGTTGGAAAATGATGAGATTGCAGGGAATGAATGACGAGCAGCAGCTATTTATTAGAACAATTTGTAATTTATTTTACATATTTATTACAGTTAAACGTGATTAATGACATTATGCCAAAATTGGGAAACAAAATGATGACATAAATGAATATTTGTGATTTCTACAAAGAAAAGAAAATCCAAGGATTATTTTTGTATTTTTTTTACATTTATTATAATTAAATGTGGCTAATGGCATCATGCCAAAATTGCAGATAATCTAGTGGCTCTTCTCTGTTTAAGCATTTTTCATGCCAATTTTGGCAAGCAATTGCCAACACTTTTTCAGGGAATCATGCCGAAATTGGGCAAGCACGTTCCCACTATATCCTCACTTTTTTGTTAAACAAAGAAATTCCATTACATGACGTAAATCAAAATTGGTGATTCCTGCAAAGAAAAGAAAATACAGGACGAATTTTAAGGACATATGATCATTTCCAATTTTTTATTTTCACAAATCTTTTTTTTTATTGTATCTCATTAAAAACTCTGATGACAAAAATAAATTAAAAAATTCGTTTTTATTTTTATTAAAATCACATAAATTGTTAAAAAATATTTTTATAGAATTTTCTACAAAGTATTTGGGACAAAAAAAATTATTAAAATAAATACAATATCTTCTGAATATTGACAAACGAATACGGTATCAGCTTTAACTAAAAGTTGATAGAGGAGATGGGTTTTTCCAGTTCGAAAATTTGTATATTCACGATAGTGTATATATCGTATCTATTCGGCCGTGATCACAGACTACGGTTAAATTACACCAAAATTTACAGTAATTACTCAGTGTGTCTGTCTGTCTGACCACTGCTACGAAAAAATAGTAAATAAATCGGACGAGATCAGCAGAGGGGCAAAAGGGTGCTCGAATGGCTTGATGATGAGTAAATATTGGGTGGATAAATAGGAGTACGAGAGCAGAATTTTTTGCCAAAACTCGAGAATTGTTGAGAAATTAATGAACAAATTGAATTTGCCAAATTTTTCCTAGCAAATTCTTAAGGTTGGAATTATATTTGCGAAAAAATGCTAACTTTTTTGCCCGAAATTCAATCGGGGGAAAAATCAAAAAAAAAAAAAAATCAAAAACAACACTTCCAAGCAGACGAAATACCGACCGAAATTTGAAAAATTCAAATTTTGTAACTCAAAATGACAAAAAGATCTGAAAAATTCTAAAATTCTCGATTCGAGTGCCAAGTGTCGAGAGTCTCGCACAAATAGCATACAGGAAAAAAAATTGTTTGTCTCGTGTCATGTCCGCCTCCGCTCCCGGATCCGCTTAATTTCGGCTTCCGGACACCGGCTTTATCCGGTGGACAGCTTCCATTTATTTAGCCGCTCGCGCATCTTGCGGAAAGTGTTCGATTCCTTGCGTCGCGGTTGCCGCGTGCCCTTGGCGACGCCTCCGTATACCTCGCCTGTTGGACTTCCGCTAATCTTTAAAAGCGTAAAAATGGACAGTTAAAATATATAATTTTATAAATTAATTTTAAATTAAAAATCTTTAAAAATGTAAAAATTTAAAAAAAATCAAATAATAATAATAATAATAAATATTCAATTAAAATTATAGCGACAATCATTCCCTATTTTCTGTATTTCCCTTTTTTGGTCTTTATTAAATTAAATTGGCATAATTTTTTCGTAACATTTTAATGCAAATTATTTTTATAATTTTATTCGTATTAAATCCCCTTATTTTGTACTAAATTTTCCTTCAAAATTAACCTTAAAAATATTTGTGATAAATTATAAGGCCTTAATTTTAATAAATTTTCCATTTTTAAATAAGCTTTCGTCGTTTTGTTTTTTGTGACCAAATCCTTATTTTAGACCGAATTTGCTTCTTTTTTAAGAAAATTTTTATTTATCAACGGTCTCGATTTAAATGCGGTTAAAATTTAAATATTTTGTGCCGCCCACCGAATAATGTGGAAATTTTATCTAAGAATCATATTAATTTAATAAATATTCAGCAAAATCAGTCTTGATTTTTCTATTTTTGATAAATTTAATGACTCGAATTTTAACAAAATTCCATTTTTTTAAATTTTTATACAAGTTGTCGTCATTTTTTGTAACCAAATCCTTATTTTTAATGCATTTAAAAATGTCAATATTTTTGTGCCGCCCACCGAGTAGGATGACGAAATTGTGCCGTGCCGTGGGCGGAACACGCGCTCGTCCATGCTAACGGAACGGCGTCGAAAAGCGGCAGTAAATTGGGCAAAAAGTCCACCAGCGACTTTCTCATTTTTGGCATCATCACCCGAATCATCATTTCCATCGTCATAACTGCGAGTTGAAGAATTGTTCAAATTCTGTAAAATTGTTCAAAATTAACAACAATAAATTAATTATAGTAAAGTGCCTTGGTGCCAAAAACTGGGAATTAATTCTCATGATAAATGCTTTATTTTTAAATGAAATTGTTATATTAACTAAATAAAATATGAAAGTACTTAATTAATGAACTAATTTTAATATAATTCATTTAATAAAATCGTTTTCCGACTAATTAAATAAAAAAATTATTTTTAAATTAATATTTATTATACATTTTGCATTAAAAAAATAAAAAAATATATTATTATTTCAGGCTTAGATTAGTAATTTAAATGTTATGCACTAATTGTTTTATAAAATTTTAATAGATTTTTTAATTATTTTGCCTAATTAATGTTGGAATAAATTGCCTAAAAAATCTTTTATGTTTTTTCCATACTTTCTTCTCACGGATCATTGTTTTTGGTCTGCTGCTGATCAGTTCAGCACGTTTCGTCGTTGTTGCTGACGTCCTAATTTAATTTTTTTTATTTTTAAATTATTTTTTTAATTTAAATTACCCTCCCCCAATTCCGTCCATTGCCATGGTGCCCATCATCATCCTCATTGAGGACGTCGTTTGTGGCATTGAAATTTTTCGACGCGGCGACACCGTATCCACCCCTACCGTACCACTTGCAGAATCATCAGTAAATTTCTCCACCGTAATAAATTGACCATTCGCAACAGCAAGCTTTCGGCAATTCTTTGAGCGACCAGCGCTTTCCATGGGACTGAAGCGGACGCAGAAATTTTTACGCCAAAAAATGAAAATTTTAAATTTATTCGTATTATGAATTCATATTCACTACAAAATTTTATAGGGAAACGATTTCTTTGGAAATACCATAGCGAAACACTTTGCCAAATTTTTAAATTTATCAAAAATTTGTTTTTTTTTTGTCGACCTTAGCTTAACAGCATGTTGAGTTCTTCCGGCCGAAGCTGCGACTGCGCAACTTCTGTTTGCTGCCGGAGGCGCACTTCTGCAATTTAAAATATGAGAAAAATAAATTTTATTGGCCAAATTAATAATTTTTTTTTGAAAATTCGGGTCTCAGCACTTTACTAAATTTAAATTTCTATTTTTTTAAATTTATAATTTTCTTTTTAGAAAAATTTTGGCCATTTTTTGTATTACACTTTTTTTCATTTTTTATATTTCTTGTTAAGCCATTTTTTACATGTTTCGGATTATACTCATTTTTATTTTGCAAATTCATCAGCATATCTTATGTAACACTTCATTACATTTTCTTATTCCTCCTTTTCCTGTCAAAATGAACGCGTGGGCGGGTAAATAAATTTTACGGGGGAGGCCGATAGTGGCCAAATGGATTGTGGCCAAATTGGATTTGGCCCTCTTGGCCCAAGATATGGTGGTCACCCATCCATGCGCTGTGGTGCACATGCTTTTTTGGTTGTAGAAAATGAATGAATTGACAGGCCGTAGTTGCCGAGACACAACGACGGCACCATTAAGTGGCAAATTGCGTCACAAATTACCCCCCCCCCTCCCCTCTTATCCCGGCGCCCCCGCATTCTTTCTTGATACAATTATTTAAAAAATTTGTAAATTCGAAATTATTGGAAAAAATTTTTGGTTCAACTAATGAGGGTTCAGTGGTGTAAAAATTTTTCGAGACTGTTTGGAATTTTTTTTCTTCGGATTTTTTTTCAAATATGGGTTGAGGGTGGACAATTTCTCAAGCCGGAGAAAAAAGAGCTATAAATAAATTTCGAAATCTCATAAAATTATTGATAGTTTCAATTTTTAAAAATAGATGAGACTATTAAAATATAAAAAATCCTTTAAAATAATGAGAAAGATTGATAATTAATTTCCTTTTTTAATTTTTTTTTTAATTTAAAACTTTCTTGAATGCTTTTTGAGCCAAATCTTCTTAATTTCGGTTTAAGTATGCCGACTGTCACAAAAATCTCAATTTTATAAGTTTGATATTTTTATAATTAACATATTTTCACGATTAGAACCCCCCCTATCGAATAAAGCCCCCACTTCTGAGGGGGGTTGAACAATAAAGCCCCCGGGGGATTTAACCGAGTAAATACGGTATCCAAGATTTTTGGCTGAAGTTTTGCTTTACTAATTACCGTTTTCTGCCTTCTCCGGTACAGTCTCGGCTGGTCGCTCGCACCGTACCGTACTCTTCACGCTGACTCGGCCGCCCTCTGGTACTGTAACTGATCGAGGTCGACATTTGCTGGGACAAAAGTTCGTTATTTGGTGATGGAATGTCCATTGAACGCTTCTAAAATCAAATTAATATTTTTTTTTTTCAATTTTTTCTTGATAAATCACCTTCTGAAGCTGGTGCATACGCTTATTGACAGCCGAAGCGTAAATTAATGCCATTTCAATTTTTTTTTCGAATATTTCTTTGAAAATACTAAATAAGCATCCAATTGCTAAATTCTTTCGACAATTAATTTAGCTAAAAACTTATTTAAAAATAATAAATAAATAGATTTATAAGTTAAAATTTTTCACATTTGTAGCATTTTGGTCCAAAATTCCAACCATTTTTATAGGTCAAATTGTTAAATTTTATGACTAACAAATGAATGATCTTCAAACTCCCAAATCCCCTTGGGGGACAATTAAACGCTTTCCATTAATGGGACCTTTTAAATTTAATGAATTAATCGCCCGAGGGGCAATAGCGAACATTATTTTTTGCATCAATGACTTTTGCGCTAATGCCGGTCGACCTGCTCTTTAGGAGAAGTTCACGTGAAATTCTTACAACAAACAAATTGCCGAAAATCCCCTGAGGGCAAATGGGACAAAAAAATGGCACAAAATGTGGCCGTACGGATGGCGAGTGGAAAAGGCGGAAACGGCGACGGCTAAGTGGCCCCGGAATTAATTGAGCATGTGGGTGGAAGAGGTTGGACACAACAGACAGCAATTTTCTGGTCCATAGGATTAGGCTTCAAAAAATTGGCACTTTTAAAACGAGCGTGGGAAGGCATTTGAGAAAACCTTTTGATTTTGGATTTCTTTTTGGAAACATTTAAAAAAAGATTTTGGTTTTTTTTTTAATTATTTTGAGAAATTGAATTTGCTGAACTGTAATTTCAATAAGCTGAAAAAAGAAAGAAACAGAAAAAACAGAGCCAAAACGGATAATTGTAAATTGGTATTACGAAATTAAGCTTATCAATTTTTTTTGTTTTTTACGAGAAAATTTATTTTATTTCGGGATTTAAGAAATGAATACCCATTAAAATAGAGAGAAATTGTTTAATTACGAAATTTTAAATGTTATTTAAAAAAAATTGAAATGTTTTTGCAGAAAAAATGGAGGAACGAGACTTTGGGTTTGGCATCCAAACCATTCACAATGCCATTCATTGTGTGGCATTGGCATTAGGCCGCTCGGTTTTAAGGAATGGCACGGCACTGGGGACAGAGGGGCCAAATGGACCCATCGGTTAGGCCAAGACGTGTTCCGGTGGGCTGAATCGCACTCCAAACATTCAACAAAATGCATTAAAACATAGAAACAAGCAAATTTTTGTCTGACGCTTTTTGGCATAGTGAAAAAATAGCAAATTAAAAAAAGTTTTTATCGAAAACTTCATGTTTAATTTTAATGAAGCTTGCATTAAATTTAATCTGAATTATGCTTAATAATTTTAAAATAAATGAAAGAAATTAATTAGAAAATATAACAAATAAAATGTTTTAATAATGTTAAAACAAAAAAAATTAAAAATCCCCTGATAAAATTTCTTATTAACCGAAGATCAGTGACTTTTGAAAAATTTGAATTTTAATTGTTTTATACTTAAATATTTTTTTTCTATATGTATTTTAAAAAACATATCTTAGAGAAAATAAACTAAATAAAAATTGAATTGTTTTTAAAATAAAAATTTAAATTCAATTTCAAAAAAAAACCAACATTATTAGAGTTGTTTAAACGAATATTTATATATAAATTTCCGTAAAATATACACACCGTTTCAAAAAACGAGATGTGTGCAAATAAATAGAGAGTGCAGAGAAAAAAACATCTCTCATTTTGGCGTACTATTTCTTTATCTCTGTTAATAGAGAAAACCCGAATTTACTTCTCTCTAAGAAATTTTTTTTACGTTAACAGATTTTCTTTAAATTTTGCATATCGGTTGAGAAAAAAATTATGAACAAAATTGGAGGGGTTTTGAAAGCAAAAAGTGGGTTAGCTAAAAAGTTATTCAAAAAACAAATTTTTGAACGCCTATATCTTTTTTATAAACCGTCCAATTGCTTTGGACTTGTTTAGAAAAAGCTTCTCCTCAACAAGAGCTTTCGACTGATATCAAAATTGTCCAATTTGGTTGGCAAAAACCCTCAAAAATGATGCTTGAATCTCCTAATTTTTTAAGTGTTTTCTTTCTCTGTAAAGAAATAGTACGCTAAAATGAGAGAAATGTATTTTTCTCTGCACTCTCCATTTATTGGCACACATCTCGTTTTTTGAAACGGTGTGTATATAAAATAAATTGATAAAAAAGAATCCAATTAAAAAAGTTGAAACAATAAAAAAAAATAGTTAAACATTGTGTAATTAATGTCCAAATTAACATTGGAAGGAAACAAGGAATTAGATTCCGAATGTGAAGTTGATAAATTGACTATTTTCAACAGTTTTATTCAACGGGAGGCTGGTCCATTCTCCTTGTGATTTTTGGAATATTTTCTGACAGCTGCTAAGAAAGAAGAAAAAATGACATTTGGAGGGTTGGACTTTTAATTTTGGCGGAAGGAAAATGAAATTTTTAAAAATTAAAAAAATTTGCAAAATATTTTAATAATTTCTAGCTCAAAATTAACAAAATATTAATCCAAATTATTTATTAAAAATTTTGCCCACTTAATTAATAATTAGATTTGAAGCTCAAAATATAACTAAAAATATTTAATTCAAATTTTTAATTATAAACATTTAGTAAAAATTCATTTAATAATTTTTAATTAATATTTAAAAAATAAAAAATGAAAATAAATTTTTTTATTAGAATTTAAAAGAAAATAAATTATTTAATTGTAAAATCCTTTTGGAATTTAAAAGAAAATAAATTATTTAATTGTAAAATCCTTTTGGAATTTAAAAGAAAATAAATTATTTAATTGCAAAATCTTTTATTATGAATTATTAATTAAATTTATTTTTAAAATTATAGAAATTAACAAATTCTAAATTTAATTAGTAAAAGTGTCTTTGAAAAATCAAACTATTTTCCATCATCGTCAGGTCTCAAGACTTCGAAAAAACTGAAAATGACAACTGCTTTTGTGGGTTGGGAGCAGCTGCATTTTTACTCAAAAAATTGGATGGAATTTTGTGTCTGTTCAAATTTGGCCGAGGCAGAAAAAAATTGTTATGGCCAATGCCAATTCAAAAATTGTGCCGAAAATTTATGGCCAATATTGGGCAATATTTTTTTAGAATTTAATAAAATTTAGAGAAGTTTTAATCATAAAAAATGATTAATTTAAACTTTTATTTAAGTGAAAATTCGAAAAAAAATAGAAAATAAATGAGAGTGGTTTTTATTGAATAAAGGATTTAAAAATATAAGAAATTAAATCTAAAAAAAAAAATAGGAAATATAATAATAATATTGAAAAAGAATAAAAAAATATATATAAATCATTTAAAAGAAAATCAAAAAATCAATTATTATAATCATAAAAAGATGTATAAAAGCGAATATTATAAAAGTAAAAATTCCAACGATTTTGAATCTTTTCTCAATTTTAAGTGCAAATCTTTCGTTGTATTTGTTTATATTGTTTTCTATTTGGAAGATTTAAGCCATAAGAAAATAAACATTTCAAATAGACAAAAAGCCATTCGAAGTGATAGGCTTTTTGGGCAGTTGGACTAAGGAAATTGGTAAAATAGAAAAAATGGAAGAGGAAATTGGTGGCCAAAAAACTATCCGAAAAATGAGCAAAAAAAAAAAGAGGAAAATTTTAAAAATTAAATTTGCTTAATTATTCTTTTTTTTTTTTTTGGTTGTTAATGAAAAGCCAAAAGTGTCACTGTCGCATTTCTTCTTAAAATACAATTCAAATTTGAAATAATCTTAAATTAATATTTGAAAATTTTATTTTAACATATAAATTTGAAACGATCTTATATTAATATTTAATTTTCTTTTATATTCTTGAAATTAACCTAAATTAATATTTAAATTGAAACTGTCTTAAATTAATTATTTAAATTTTTTTTATTATATAAATTCGATATTATCTTAAATAATTTAAATTTTATTTTAATATATAAATTTAAAATTATGTTAAATAATATTTAAATTTTATTTTAACATTTGTTTATGCTATTTAATATGCAGATTATTTTTAAAAAAATGTTTTTTTTTTTGCATTATTTTGACTTATAAATTGGCTTAAACCAATTTAAAATTAATTAAAGCAAATTCAAGGATTAAAGTTGCTAAATAAATGAAAATAATATTTTATGAAATATGTTTGTCTATTATAGGAGTGACAAAAATATTAATAAAAGTTATATTTTTTTATCATAATTTTCTTTTTCTTGTATGACATGAGTTTTAATGCAACAAAGAAAAACATTTGAATTTAATTTAATAAAATAAAAATAATTCTTATTTTTTGTTTGGAATTTTAATGTTTGATGACTTAATTTGATAAATTTTATAAAGTTAATTCCATTAAATTGATTTTATGCTTTTATGATAATTATATTTGCACAGCTTTTCAAGCGAAATAAATGCTCAATTCAATCAAAACCTTTAAATTTTGGTCAAAATTTGTTTTTTTTTAAGCGTAATATTTTTTAATATAATTTTATAGAAATTAAATAAAATTTCTTCTTTTAATCTTTCAATTAATCTTTGAAATAAAAAGAAGGCATATGCATATTATTCAAATTAAAGTGAAGATAAAATAGAAAGACACAGTGATCAAATTTGTTTAAGTCCTTTTAATACTCTGTTTCTCTGCACGCACACCACTGACTCACTATTCTTTTTGTTCCTCTTTTTCTCCTTCTTTATTCACTCTCTTCAAAGTGCCCACACACTCACTTTTTCTTTCCTCTATTTCCATCATCTGGCCAAACACTCTTTCTCTTTCCCTTCCTCCCCACTATTTCTCGCTCTCGCTCTATCTCTCTCTCACTCTCTATTTCCACGCCTGTTCTCGCTTTCTTTCTCCACCTCTCGTTACCCAACTTCATACACTCTCTCTCACCCTTCCCTTTCCTCCATTCTTCCATCTTTCCCTCCTTTTCACCCGCCTCTCTCTCTTCTCTCACTCTCTCTCTCTCTCTCTCTCTTTTGTCCGTCCTTCTCTTACTTTCTTTCACCCCTCTCGTTCGTTATAAGACTCCATTTCCAACACTCTCTCTCTCTCTCTCTCTTGCTTTTCTTCTCTCATTTTCTCTCACATCTTTCCCACACTCTCTTTCTCTCTCCCCTCTCCTTTTACCACTCTATTTCTTCCACTCGCACATTTGCTCATGTGAGTGGAATTAGTCGTCCGTCCCCCGCCCCCCTTCCAGGGCCCCTCCCCCTTCCGCCCCCACCAAAATTCTCTCCTCCCTTCTCCCATTTCCATCACTTCTCTCCTCCTCCATTTTCTGCTGATCGCTTCAATTCAAAAGCATGGCTTTTCCCTGGTTCGCTGTTGCGATCAGTTCTTTTTCGAGAATTTTTTAAGTGCTATTTTTGATTTTCACGAGCCACATTTGATTTTAAATTTAAAAAATTTTTTTAACTTTTGAAATTGTCATTTTCATTCGGCGAATTACTTAAAATTTCAAAAACAATACCTGCTTTTTTTTAAATGAAATTATAGTTTTTTATTCATGAAGAATTTTCACTTTTGACACTTTTTATAAAATTACTAAAAAGATTGAATTAAAAAAATAATTATTTTAGATTTAATTACATATAAATATTTTATTATTTTATGTAAATTTATTCATTTTTATAGACACCTAACTTTTATTATATAATTAAAATTATCTTTTTTATATAATTAAAAATAATATTAAAAAAAATTTTTGGCAACATTTTTTTTTCGGTGTTTTATGTTTTTATTCATTTTATGATCATATGTCATAACATATTGTCAGGGGCTAAATTAAATTCTCCTTCTCAATCATCATTTCCTGGCATATGGCCAATTTTATTGCTTCTCAATGGCCCGCGTCATTTAGTGCCATTCTTCTCTTTTGAGAGAGAAAATTGCATCATTTTATTTATTTATTGTTTTTTAATTAAATTTTTTTAAATTTTCTAATTTAATCATTTTTCTAATTGATTTTCCAATTAAATTCCCCCGCCCATTTTTTGGCCAATTTCTTCAACTTTCAAAAATTCATATCAATGATGCGATTTATCATTTTCCTTTAAGATTATAATTTATCATTTCGTCCCTAATTGCCAAATTTTTTTTTGCCCAAAAATGTTAATTTTAATTTAATTATTTTTCGTAATCAATTACAATTCGCCCAAATTTTTAGTAATTTTTCACTAATTTTATCATTTTCATGTGCACCAAAAAAACACTTATCATATGGCAAACATTTTTAAGGAAAAATCACATTCTATTCTCTCCTCCCCCCCATTTTCCATCTTACAACACCCCAATCAGCAGCACCGGTCTGATCGTTTTTTATCAGCGACTAATTAGCGCACTAATTAGCTAATTAATAATTATTACTCTCTCCCCCCATTTGTCGATCCACAAAAACAGTTGTGCGCCGCCGCGTTCACATTCCTTCTAAATTCATTGATTGTGCACAATTTTTGCTTCTTTATAAAACACCAACGTCCGTCCGTCAACCGCTCAAAGGAAACCAATGACAGAAAAAAGGACATGTAAGGACATTTGTTCAAAAAAAATTTTTTTTTTTTTTGGGGTATTTAAAACAAAATGCCAATATTTGATTATTCAAAAATATTTAAGCCCTATGCCAATAAAGCTCATTGAACTATATCTGGCATGAGCTGTGAGAAATTACGAAAAAAATTATGTTCCCTACATTTTTAAGCAACAAATTTGGCTATGTTTTGTCGCCATTTTTGAGTACTGTATGCGCGTTACGTAACGGCGAATACTGTAATTAGGGGATTTGTCTGTGTATCTCCCTTTATCTCCCGCCCGACGAGGAATTAAAATTAAGATCAGTCATTTGATAAGGACAGCGATTAAAAAATACATGAAAAATAATAATAATCTGGGAACTCAAAATTTTGTTCAAACAAATATGCCCAATTAGGGTGTCATTAATCCGAAATAAATTATTAAAGATTAGTCGGTGGGACAGCGGATTTTGCACAATAAAAGCATTTGAAGAAAAATTTTGAAATACCAATAATCCAAAACAAAAAAAAAACCGTCGAAAAATTTCGATTAATTCCACTCATTCCCTTATCACCACCCCCAGCAGGGGGGGGGGGGGGGATTAGCAAAAATTTCTCGACCCATTAGTGCCAGCCGATCGTAGCGAGGCGACAGCCGCCCTTGGCCCAAGTACACAAAAACACATTGATTTTGGCTGCCTTTATCACAAACAGAAATAAATCTTCAAAAATTAATCGGCATTTTTTCCCCGTAATTCCCCCCCCCCCACCCAACTTTACGTTTTTTACGCTTTTCCCCAAATAGTAATAAAAATAAGGCCGCTTTTTGTTTTTTGCTGTCGCAAATGCGTGCCATTTTCTGCCACCGCCACTTAATTTGTTGTCGTTGTTTTGGACGGCACTTCGTAAACGGACTATTTATATATAAATATGCACCCAAAAAACCCATGACGCTGATGGAATTGTTCTATATGTGTATACATACATAAGGTTGCCCAATTCTGCTGCTGCTGTTGGTTGGCAGAACGCCAAAAACAACAAAACCGTTATGTTTTTGAAGGGCAGAGAAATGAAAAAAAAATTTGTTTGTGAGAGCAATGCTTTATGTGAGAGGTAGGTAGAGAAGCAGAGTGTGTGCAATAGAGTGTGTGAGAGAGGGAGAGAAGCTGCAACAAACAGTGGAGGACAGACAGCGAAAGATGTGAAGCGGCTGTCAGCAGTGGCAGACAGCTGAAGAAGCGGCTGTCACACATTTCTCCTTTTTTGAGGTCATACTACGGACAACATTCACTAGCAGGCAGAAAAGAAGACCAGCCAAACATTTTGTTGTTCGTCCGTCCATCCATCGGTGCGTTTGATGTGTTGGCGCCGCGGGGGATGGGAAAATGCATTTTTTATACAATGGGGGGTCAGCGGAGATGGGACAGTTGAGCGCGGCGGTCTTTTGTCCGTCTGGCACTGTGCCAGTTCAGCCCCAGCAGATAGTTGTTGTTTTGTGTGTATTTGGCTTAATTGCCCCAAAATTTTCGTTAATCAGCAATTCTGTTAAGTGCTCGGTGGGATCGAGATTCTCTATATCTCTCTCTCTCTTTCTGTGAGCCAATATTTGTGTTTAAAAATCCCGCCTGGCTAAAAGAGTCACACGAAATCGAAACCTCTTAATGGATTTAAACGGCACTCCCGATCCTGGTGGGCAACAAGATTTTGTGTAATAGTGTTAATACCCATTCAGCCTATTTGCCAAATCCCGGCATGGACTAATAGAGCCCTGAGGACTCAGGACTCGAGTTGGAATTAAACCGGGACTCATCCGTCCCACATAGTTTCAGCAACTATTTAAGTTTACAGCAAAACAGGATTAAATCTCGACATTCCGTCAAGTGGGGTGGGGCGGATAAGAAAGTGCTTCTAAAAATAGTAAGTAGCACGGTTCTATGTTTTTCCATGGCGACGTATTTGTTGCTCCCCCCCCCCCCCCCCGCCCATTGAGACGGAAGTGCGGGGGCGCAGGCGGGCGGGCGTCCGCCCGACGGACGGAGTGCATTTGCGGTGCACCACCATAAGCCCATCAAATTCATTCCTCCACCCCCGCGGGGGCAGAGAAGCAGCAGAAGCAGACTATATAGTCAGAGGAGACAGACTCGTCTAGGATGACGGATTTTTTGTTGGTTTTTGTGTGTAAAAATAATTGATGGTGATGATGATGATGCAATCGACAGCGGAGACGGACGACGGATGGGATGAGTAAATATTGGGGACAGCAGCAGCAGCAGCAGGAGAGAGGAAGGAATTTTTTTTTATTGGAATTTAATGGGAATGGAAAAAACTAAAAATTGAAAAAAAAGATGATGGAAAATATTGGAAAAATAAATGGAAAATTGAAAAATGGGAATAATTTAAAATTGAAATTGCTTAAAAAGGAAAATGTAGGTGAAATAAATAGAACTTGAAAATAATGATGGAATGACTTAAGGAAATCCAAAATGTTGGATTCTTTGGAGAAAAGCGAAAGAATGCCAAAAACTGGTGCCAAAATTACAATTTTAAAAATTCTATGAGCCCATGGCCTATGCAATAACTTGGCGAAATGGCTTGAATAATAAAATAAAATAAAAAGCCGAATCTATACCCATAAAGGCATACAAAAAATTGGCATTTTGTTGTACCATGAAAATTTTAAAAAATTGCCAATTTTCAGCGCTGCTTCTCTCCAAACGGTTCAGCTTGGCACTGATCTGTTTTGCGGGCTGCGCACTTTGCTATGCGCTGCGCTCAAATTTGTCATTTGCCATCGTTTGTATGGTCAAGGAGGGATCACCTACGGTGGACGACAATGGCACAACAAAAAAGGGATGCGGTGCCGCGCATGGGACAACGGAGCAACAACAACAACAACCGATTAATGAAAGTGATATGGCCATTAGCAGGTTCAGGAGGCAGATAAATCGATCGGTAATCACTACAATAAATTATCCATAATAATTTAATTGGTCAGAATCTTATGAAATCATTTTTGGTATTAGTCTAAAACTTATTAGTTGAGAGCAAAATTTCAAGAAAAATTCTTGGGTCAAGAAAAAAAAAAGTCATTGGACCTTGGATAAAATATCTTGAGATCAATTCTTTGGCCTCAGCTTAGCATGAAATAACGAGAATTGATTGGGACAAGGTCGGATTAAGGGATAAGTGGAAATCCTGCCTTGAAACCAAACATTTTTTCCCAGTACCAAGACTCTGTAAAAAGTTTCAAGCTCAGGATTATATTACGGATGTTAGTTATTTGTCATTTCAGGCTCTTACTGATCACCATGATGCTGATGTTGAACAGTCACTTCCGGTCCCACTTGGACCTGGTGAATTTGATTGGTCCAAGCAAGTTCGAGGCCAAGTGCTTGGGTTCGTTATTTTGGAAAATGAATGGTGCTTTAACGATTTGGATCAGAAATCGAAAGATCCCTGATCAAATTAGTAAATTTGATTAGTTTTATTTTTTAATTAATTGTTAAATGATAAAGTAAGGACGAATTAGGAGAATTAATTAAATACATTAATCTGTTTACTATACGTATTTCTTAAATTGATCTGCGATCACTAATGAATGACCAGATTGTTGTCAAAAAGTGTTTTAGCATATTAGTACTGGTTTGATCAATGATCATTTATTAAATCTTTAAATCCAAAAAGAATTTAATTTTTTTCCAAAATTTTAGTGCCTTTTTCTTCGGCTATTTGACTTCGCAAATGTTGGGCGGCTTATTGGCTGCTCGTGTTGGTGCCAAATCCGTGATTTTGTGCTCCATGTTAACAGCTTCACTGCTCTCATTGTTTTCACCCGGTGCGGCACGAATGCACGTCTCACTGTTCATCCTGATCAGGGCTTTGCTCGGCTTCTCCCAGGTCCGATCAACGATAAATCTGTGTTTTATTAGAGACTGATCAATTAGTTCAATTTTATGATGATTAAAAAATTAATCAATTATTAATTTAATCATGAATGATCAGAAAATTGATCAATTATTTATTTAATTATCAGTCCAAAGAACGAAAAGAATTTTTAATCAGTTTTTAAATTTTACATTTTGTATGGTTGAAAACCAAGCTCATTTTGCAGGGTGTCATGTTCCCGGCCATGCATTGTCTCTGGTCAAACTGGGCACCTCCGCTTGAAAGAGGTAGCAAAAAAATTTAAAAATTTCTCCCATTTTTCAAAAAAATTCAAAAAGAATTCCATTTTGTCATCGGTATTGCCGAACAGCGCCACTGGGCCGAATTTTAGCAAATTTTAGTTTTCAAAAATTAAATTTGATTTCATTGTATCACCCGAGCTGCGAAACCTGCCTCCATTTGGCTGAACTTTTAAAATTTTTGAAAAATTCCTTCATCTTTACACAAAAATTCAATTCAAAAATTATGAAAAAACGTGCCGCCACTGGGGCGAACTTATTAAAATTTTGACGAAATAATAATAGACCAATTAAGAGTGCTTCCCATTAATTAAGGCCTTCTTACGGGTGTCAGCTATGCCGGTGCACAAATTGGTAATGTGCTAGTGATGCCATTGTCCGGTGTGCTTTGTCGGCACGGCTTTGACGGCGGATGGCCCTCCATTTTTTATTTGCTTGGCATTGCCGGACTGTGCTGGTGCCTGTTGTGGGCATTGACGGTGGCAAATACGCCTCAACGGCATTCGTCAATCGGGGTCGAAGAACGCCAATTCATCATGGAAAGCCTTGGCCAAAGAAAGGCAAGATCCTGATCAAATTACTAATTATGGCCTGAATACCGAATTTAAAAAATCGGCACAGGGACCTGGACTACCGTAACCAGCCAGTTGAAGGCGTTTTTAAATGCCAACAATTTTATAAAATAAGTATTATCAAAATGGATTTGTCTTTCCAATCGATTATATATTATCCTTTAAATTTGAAAATGTTCTAATCAGGACAGTGAAGAATCTGTCATTCGTCGTCCATCTCGTCCAATTCCGATCGGTGCCATTGTTCGCTCAAAAGCCGTCTGGGCCATTCTGATCGGGCACTTTGCCGGCGATTGGGGCGCATACATGATGGCATTGGGTATCATTTTATGCCATAGGTCATAGATATAAAAACATCCTTTTGTATAAAAAACTTTGTTTCAAAAATCTCAGTTTTTAAGTTTATTAGTTATGCCATTCTAAAAATTTCTATAAAAATTATCAAAATAAATTTTAAAAATAATATTTTCCTTGCATTTTTTAATAAAATTATTTTCGCTTTTTAAGGGTTGCCTTCTTTCTTGAACGACGTGCTCGGAATGCAGATGACTTCAGTATGTTTCAAAAAAAATTTAAAATATATTCTAAATAAGAAGTTTAATTTTATTTTTATTTAAAATTCTTAGATGGGCTTTGCCTCAGCGATACCATATGTCGCCTATTTTGCGGTGATCAATCTCGGCGGCCATGTAAGTTGTACTGTATTCATTCATTAAATGATTATTCGTGAATTCATCTAATCCAGAGCTTCGATATCTGAGGATTTAGCCTCATTTTGGGGTGGATTTTTTTGGAAAATGAGGATTTGCGGATTTTTGTGGTCTTTTTGGTAAAAAAAAGTGACAAAAACGCATGATTTTTTGAAAAATTAGGTATATTTGGCAAAATGTTCGAACTTTTTCTTCAAATCTTAAATTGTTTTTTTTTTTCGAAAAATCCTCAGTCAAAATCATTTTTTTTTGACAAAATTTGTTAACAAATCGCACTCAAAATTTCAAATTTTTTCCGGCAGCACCTATCGGCACTGCCGAACCCCCTCCCCCAATGTTCCCAAAAAGTTTTTTGGAAAACCGCGCCACAAAAAGAGCAATTTAAAAGCAAAAAAAAATTTAAGAGATGTCAATTTATTAATAAAACAATAGAAATCGAATTTTTTATTTTTATTTTTTTGGAGGTTTTAAATAAGATTAATTATAGATTTTTACCAAAAATTACCAATTTTGCAATCCAATTTTGCGATTCTGGGCCACTTTTTTAAGAATAGGAATTATTGGGGCCCGGCGGAGTTGATAGGCGCCGTGATTGTTTTCAAACGTAAAATATGACTTAAGTGATTTTGTTTGCATTTTTTTTATGTTTTAAAAAATGAGGATTTTTCATGCCAAATGAGGATTTTTTTGAGGTATTTTAGTAGCAAATGAGGATTTTTATGGCTGAAATGAGGATTTTCAAAATTTTGAGATCGAAGCTCTGATCTAATCTGACCAGAACCATACTAAATCGCTGATTTATAATTTTTAAAATATTTAATTCCAATTAATCGGGCGAGTTCCTTTCATATTACCAAAAAAGGGTAAATATTAAAAAAAAAACGAATTTTATTTTTAATTTATTTGCAATACCTAAAATGTGTGCCTATTATTAATTTTAAATTTATAAATCTTTTCAATACAGCTGTCCGATTCATTGCTACAACGTCAGCTGCTCTCAACGCTGAACTGTCGACGGTTGGCAATGGCATTGGCACTCGGTGGCCAAGCCTTTTTTCTGCTGCTGATCAGTTTTTGCCCTTGCGGCTATGATAAATTGGTGATCACGCTTCTCACGCTGTCCATTGGCATTTCCGGATTTCAGGCAAAGGGCCAAAGATAAAAATTTCAAAAAATGCAATTTTTTTACAGTATTCTGGCTTTGTGATTAACTACCTGGACATTGCACCTGAGTTGGCCGGCCTACTGCTTGGACTTGGCAACACTCTCTCCTGCTTGGCCGGCTTTCTTGGACCAATTCTGATGGGATGGCTAACGCCTACCGTAAGAATTTTTAAAAAATAATCACTACGCCAATAAAATATTATATATATTTTTGTTTTAAATTCTTGTAAAAATTCGAATTTATAATGGTTTTATGCCAAAAATTTACACATTTTTGCCATTTTGGGATCAAATTTTCAATAAGTAATGATATAGTGGGATTTCAGCGCCAGGAAAATTTTTTTAGAAATTGTAATGAAATATGAAAATAAATAGTGCAAAAATTTCAAAAAATTTTCTGATTTATTCATAAATAAAATTAATTTAACATTTCCGGGGGGGGGGGGGGTGGAATATTTTGATAATATCACGAGAAACGGGTTGTCCTAACTCGAAAATTGAGTCCATAATTCGAGTACAAAGTTTTTTATGGAAATTTCTGAAAATTCCATTTATAGGGCTCCAAGACGGAATGGTTAACCGTATTTGGAATCACTGAACTGATTTTGGTGCTTGGTGCTTTGGCATTTGCTGTGTTGGCCAGTGCCGATGTGCAGCCATGGGCCAAGCGAGAACAGACGGACGATGAGGAGGAGGAAGTTATCAGCGGAGAGCCAAAAACTGATCAGAATATGACTGATCAGGATCAAATGATGATCAACAATAGCAGGAAATTGCCGGAACAATTGCTGTTGTTGGAGGATGGCACTGATCAGCAGCAGAATGCCAAGGACAAAATTTAACACACATTTTTGAATTGATCAGACCTGAACACTATACACAAATTTGGAACAAAACGGGAGGATTTTGAAAAACTAATTTTTAAAAAAAGAAAACTTAATTATTCCATATATTTTTGATTATTTTTATATGCACAAATTGTATAAT
Source organism: Heterodera schachtii (assembly GCA_023374025.1). Classification (NCBI taxonomy): domain Eukaryota; kingdom Metazoa; phylum Nematoda; class Chromadorea; order Rhabditida; family Heteroderidae; genus Heterodera; species Heterodera schachtii. Next base: position 569,933 of record SIJG01000015.1, read on the forward strand.
TAAATTTATTAAATAAATTTACCAATTTTTTTACGTTTATCTTTAATAATTATTCAGCTTAAAATGTATTTTTATGTTTTAGCAATATTATTTCTCTGCTCATAACAACATATTTTTGTCATGAGCATTTATTTCAAATTATATTAAAAAATTTATGTTGAAAAAACTATAAAAGATTAAAAATTGTAACAAAACAAAATTACAGTCCACTAAACAAAAATTAAATCACTTTTTTGTTAATAAATTCTTGAAATTTTTTTTTGTTATATTTTTATAAACATTTTTCACCAAAAAATGTTTAAATTTTTATAATTTTTTGATAAAAATTAAAATTTTTGGGTTACATTTTTTCTCAAAAAATGCTACCCTTAAGGTTGTTTTATCTAACTCGACACATTTTAAGGTTTTCATAACATCCTGAAGGACTAAACTGATCACGGTAGTGCAATTGATTTTTGATCAGCACAAAAAGTTAAAATTTTTCAGTTGGGGGGACCAGCAAAAATTTTCTTTTTGGTTCAAAATATATTAACAAACCGGAATAAAATGTTTAAGACTTTTTCTTGAAAATTTAAAAAAAAATAAAAGTTTGGATCTTTTTCAAATCATGTACACGGAACCGGGCCCGATTTTTAAATTGGATCCGTACCCGAACGCGGCTTTTCTGGATCTGGCAATACCAGTCACGGTTTTTGCCTAAATACCCGGACCGTATAATCTTTTTTAACTATTTTTTACGCATTCACGATTATTTTATGTACTATAAATAAAATAATTTTTGTTTGACAAAAAAATGTCAATCTTTTTGTTTATTTGATCTACCCGATGTCCATGGGAGAAAGAGCAAAATTTTTCAACAGATCATCTTTCAATTCTTCAATTTTATAATTTTGTCCCGGCAGCGCCCTATCGGCACCGCTGCACCCCCCTGCTGTTCATCGTAAATTTTCTGGAAAAAGCGCGCCGCAAAAAAGTGCATATGCGGCACGGCTGCACGCAACTGGATTTGCAATTATGGAAATCCGTAATCCGTAATTACGGGGGTCCAAAAACCATGTAATTTCCCGTAATGCGTAATCCGCAATCCGTAATTTTCAAAAATCAATTTTTGTCAGAATTTTTGAAAAAAATTTTAAATAGTGAATTCATAAAAATCTAAAAACAGATTTCTGCATTTTCTATTTTTTATTTCAATTTTACAAAGAAATTATTTTGTGTCTGAAAAATTCATTCATTTTGAATTTTGAGGATTCATTCTGGAAAATTTTTTGAAAGTCTGATCATTATAATTGGGTTTATGTATAAAGTTATTTCAATATTGATAAGAATCAATAGCCAGAAAAAAAAATTCGTGGGGGGGGGGGGGTGGGAGGGAACCCGAAGAACTTTTTTCGCTCAAAATTTTTTTAGTGTTATTTAAAAAATTTCAGCGCCGGAGAGAAAAACAATAATTGTAGCCTTTTTAGCCAAAAAGGACTAATTCTTGCTATTTTAGAGTCAAAATTAAAAAAAAGAAGGTAAAATCGGGTAATCGGTGTCCGGCGGTGTCGATAGGCGTCGCCGGGAAAAATTTTTTTTTTTGAAATTTTAATGATTTTTTAAGAAAAGTCGACCAAATTTTTTAAAACCAAACCTTCCTTGAAAAATTTTTAATTTTTCATTTCGGGGGGAGGGAATTCCGCCCCTTCCCCTGGTAACGGTTTATGAATTTCATAAAATGAGGAAAAATAGGTTCGACAAAAAAGGGATGAGTCTATTTTCTAGGCGAAATACCCAAATTAAGGTGTAGCCTTAACAACAACAAAATAAATCTGGTTTTTAATGGGTAGCCAGCCCTTTAGATAAAAAAAAGAAAAAAATATTTTTATAAAAATAATCTTACAAGAAATCGTCTCGAAAAATGATCCAAAAGTAAAATTACGGATCAAAATTACGGAAAAATCTCAAAAACCCGTAACCCGTAACTCCAAAAACCCCGTAATTTCCGTAATCCGCAATCCGTAATTGCATGCAGCCCTGATATGCGGTGACTTGAGGAAAATGACCAAAAGCAACAAAAAATTATTGGTAAAAATTCATTCCGGCGAAAAAAATATATAATTTGGATAAATTTAATCATTTTTCATCTTTATGATAAAATTTTTAAATGTCCTTGAATTTAATGGAATTTTCCCATTATGTCCTTGGAAATCGGTATACCCGTCCTTGCAAAGGGAGATTGTCCGGTCCGAACCCTGATATAATTTCATCAAAAATTTGAATTTTTTAACTTTTTATCGCAAAAAAGCCCAAAAGGGCATCAATAAAACAACTAACAGTTTCAACAAAATGGGAACAAATGACATCCGACCATTCGGCTGCTTGGCTTTCTGTGTTCAGGTACTGTATGAACTAGTGCTGCTCGAGAGTATCGACTCGAGAAAAGTCTCGGTCTTTTTTGGGTCTCGGTTTTGCGTTTTTTGGTCTAGGTCTCTAGGATTTTCGGTCTTAGCAATTTTTTTTGCATCGAGCAGCACTACAAGTTCGAACCATCAGGATAATAATGTAGTGTACCAGCAGAAAAGTCAAGAACAACATTACTCTTGCGCAAATGCTTGACACTGGCACTACCAAGCTCCTGAAAATGAAAAAAACAATTATTATTTGTGAAAAAATTAGCCAAGAAAAACGGAATGAATTTCATCAGCTCTCGTATAGATTAAGGTTATAAAACAAAAATATTTGTAGAGTAGAGCGAGACGAGACTGTGGGACAAGTTTCACTTCGCCAATCCAACTAATATAATTTTCTTCTTTGTTTGAATTACCATTTTATTATTTACATCACTGACATCAGTGAAATAAATAGTTGCTGAGCCATCGTATTTGTTCCACCGACGTTTATGAAGCTCCAGATATTGTTTTTCGTTTGCTTTAGTTGTTTCTAGTATTAGAAAAGACTCGTCTCTTTCATGACGTATTTCAATTGGTAGTTTTTCAGTTCCTGGAAAAAACACTTTCGCTGGCGTATAATCAGCAGCGACACTTTGTAAATGGTTGGCCAGAAAAAGGAAGCAGCAAATAGTGGACAGAAAAATGGTCATTTGCATCATCCTTGAAAAAAGAATTTTTAACCTTGCAGGATGGTTGGGGGCAATTAAGGTTGGATGGGTTGAGAAAAGTCCAGAAAAACAATTTTTATGGGTTTACCAATTTTTTTCCTGAGCTCCCAGTGGTGAAACGCACGAACACATTTTTTATGGTTGTTAAGCTACTTTTCAAATTATTAGCACATATTTTCTAGTTTTTTAAAAAAAATTGGGATGAATTTTTGAGGAAATTTTCCATTTCTTCGAATGTATTTTTAGAAATTATTGTCGATTCATAAGGGGGTATTCTGAAATTTTTGCGGTCTTTTACTTAGGTGTGTATTTTTTTTTTTTTTGCATTTTTGATCATAATAGTGAGTAATGACAAAATAGAAAAAATAGGTTTTTTTCTATCAGGCTACTGGGAGTGCATGTAAAAATTGGGAAAAACCTAAATCTCGGTTTCGCAATGCCCTTTATTGAAAGCAGCTTATTCAAAGATTTTTGCTTTTATTAAAGATATATTTTCTTTTGTCTCTCCAATGCACTTAAGTCCAACACAATCAAAATGCCATTCCCCCCCCCCCCCCCCCGCCGTTTAACAATCAGATTTTGCAAATCTTATTTTCTTATTTAATATTATTAATAAGGCTTGAAATTTTGTGGATTAACATATATTTTTGCGAATATGCTATAAAGAAAGGGGCTCAAAAATAGCATTTCTACGTTTGAAGATTTTTAGTCCATATAAATACATATTTTGCTGTTTTCGGAAAAAAGCGAAAAAAACACACCTATCGAACGACTTTTTAAAAACTTAGAAAACACACAAAAAAAAGAGAATTTTTTCGAAATTTTGGCAATTTTTTTAGGTATTTGGTTTTTGTTACCTAAAATTTTCATTGACAACCGAATGAGATTATTAAAAAAATTTTGAGATGTATTGGTTAAATTGAGAAGCTAGAATTTTATTAAAAAAAATTGGATTTTTAAGCTTTAAATCCATTTTTTGGTAATTTTTTATTTTTTAAGTTTGTTTAATTCGAACGCGCTGTGGGCGTCCGAAGTCAACCTTTTACTTTGAACACGCTAGTCCAAAGTTTGTTGTGGGGCGGGTCCTTGAGTGTTTGGGGTTTGACAAAAGGTACCCAAATTCAAAAGCAAATAAAATTAACAATTTATTCGAATCTCAAACTTGGGTAGTTAAAACTCGCTCATATAAATGAGGGAAAATGAACGAATGAAAGAATAATAGAGGAATATTGTACAATTTACAATTTTATACAAAATGCTTGAATTGAATTGGGGGGAGAAAAGAAGGCAATGGTGGTGTGATTTTGTCTCCCCATAAAATTGCATTGATAAGGTGTGGATGATTGACGGGGGCATAAATTTCGATGAATTGGCGGTGGACAATAATGAAATGCATGCGAATGGGATTGGTCGGCATATTTGTGAGTGGCATTTCGACGTGGAACTATACGATTTTACAAATGTGTGCAGAATTGGAGGGAAGAAATGCGTGGGAGGCCCACTTTGGCATTAACACAATGACGATGACGGAGGGAAATTGTGGCGAAGAATACTGTAGGAGGTCCACTTTGGCGATTTATAATTATAAATGACGGGGGGAAAGGGACGAATTAATGAGTATCATGGGAAAGGCAATCAATTGTTTGATTGACCGAGAATTGGGGAAATTGAAGGAAATTGTACACATATTCGATGAGTTTAAGCAAATATTATTGGAATTTTTGAGGTTTAAAATTTATATTTTGTCAGTTTTTAGTCCATTTTTTTGTCCATATTATGCCATTTTTAGCTTTTTAGTCAATATTCCAAGTATTTCCTTAATTTGTTGGGTCGTCGTTACTCAAAAAACATCAAAATGTGCGGTTTACTCAAAAAATATCGAATAGAAATTTTGACGATAAATGATTCATAACTTTGTTAACAAATTTTTGGTTCTTGGTATAGTTCGATAGCCCCGCTCCAAGTGTTCTTTATTAGCTTTTCAAAATTTAGTCATTTTTCAAAACAAAAAATTATCATCATAACAACATAAAGGAAAATGAAATAAGTTTTTTGAACTATTCGAAATTTTTTGAAATTTTTAAGCTATTAGAAAACAATTAAGGATACCAAATGATCTGAACAAAGCTATAGGCAATTATTTTTTTATTCGATGTTTTTTGAGGAACGACAATTAAAGTAATTAATTTCATCATCTCTCGTATAGATTAAAGTTCAAAACTCTATCCACAGATTCGTGTCAAGGTACACATCCTTTCCTTTTTCTTTCACCACGCTTTGTATGAAAACCATTCTACTTCTGTCTGTATCAACGAGATACATATCAATTATGTAGTTAGTTTGAGTTATTCCATCTAAATCCGGGAAAAACACTTGCTTTTTCCCAGCAGCGACACTTTGGAGATGGTTGGCCAGAAAAAGGAAGCAGCAAATCGTGGACAGAAAAATGGTTGGATTCATATTTGAAAAAATTTTATTAACCTTACAGGATGGTTGGGGTCATTATGGTTTGATGGTTTGAGAAAAGCCCTGAAAAAAATAATATTTTTTGGGTTTTACCTATTTTTTCCTGAGCTCCCAGTGGTGAAACGCACGAAAACATGTTTTTTTTGTTGTGGTGGTTAAGCTACTTTTCGAGTTATTAGCACATATTTCTAGGTTTTTATTTTATAAAAAAAAATATTTTAACATATTGACGTTTTGCCCAAAATTTATTACAAAAAACGCTATAAAACAAAAAATATACCTCCCACCCTTAAAGTCAAAATTTCAGAAATACACACCCTAAGGAAAGAAAAATTTTAAAAAAATTCATCTCCAAATTATTTATTCAAACATTGAAGAGAACCACGAGTTTTGTAATAGAAATATTATATAATATTTAATTAATTTTCAAAATTGAGAATTGTTTTTTAAAAGAAAATTAATAAATTGCGTTTGCAAATGAAATATAACAAAATAAATTTTTTTATTTTGTAAACTAACAAATGTTTAAAAAATATTTGCTTATTTTTGTGTCTAATCAAGAAATTTTGTGCCAATTGAGAGTCGCAATGCTACTTGATCCTCGATTTGCTTACACAGAACTTTTTTCTCAACGAAATTGTAGGGTTGTCGAACAGAAATTAGTCGAATTTGCAAAAGAAAATTGGTTGAATTTTTAGAATATTTGGTAATTAAAATATGAATCTCTTTATAATTGGTCTGTCCAACAACAGAAAGGACGATAATTTTGATGTGGACAACTTTGGTCAGGTTGAATCAGGAATTGATGGTACATTTGCTGACTAAGAACTGGGTCCAAGCAGCAATGAGAGCATAGAGAAATATATAGGCAAATTGCATAACAAAAATACTTTGATTTTATTCAACATGTGGTATTTGTTTTCTCTCAATAATTTCCGGAGATCCTGACTCTGATTATTTATCAAAATTGAGGCTGACGCTTGCTTTAAAGAGGCCAAAGGTTGGAAGTGAACGGAGACTTATTTTGCTGGTGGAATGAAAATACTGGCTGTTCTTCCCGAATTGTCATATCAAGAATGGTCCACAGCATTACTGCTACATCAGTCAGTTCCTAAAGACTGTTCTCAGAAGCTGGACTTATTTTTGTGAATCACTTCGAAATAGGACAAAAATCAATAAATGTATTAATTTATAATTTAAGGCTTTCCGGCCATACTGTGCGTCCGATTTTGATTGTGAAGGCTAACTTGGACACTTTTACTGGCATCAACGAATGAATTAGAATTCCGAAAAGCCGAAGACATAGGCACTATCAGAGATATTTTGAAAAACTAATAAAAAAAAACTTAATTATTCAATAAATTTTTGATTATTTTTTATAGAGTGGTACGGGACCGGGAATTTTGGGCAAAACCGGGACCGGGACTTTTTGGGTTGAAAACCCGGGACTTTTTGGCAGGGAAAACCGGGACTTTTCCCGGTCACGGTCAAAACTGGTCAAAATGTTGAATTCAATTTGGCGTTTTGTCCAAAATTTTAACAAAAGCGCAATAATAATGAAAAATACACCAATAAGAAATTGACAAAAAATTTCAGAAAAAAATACCCCTAAGACCCACATATTTATAACTGCAATCAGTGAATAAAATTGGTTGCCTTAATTTAAAATTAATTTCATATAAAAACAGTAATTTAAAAAATTATATATCCTCTAAATTTGAACGTTTCGGCCTTATTTTCGGCCTTATTTTGGGCTTTTTCGCCCTTAAAAAGCCGAGCCCTACTGATAAGGCGCTATAAAAGAAAAAAGATTTGGGAAAATTTTCATTTATGCAACAAGCCAAAATAGTCATCGACTAATTAACAGAATTTTTCATTAATATGAGGACAAATGGCATCCTGTCAACTTCTGGTGTTAGAATTTTTGTCTTTAGGTTTCGTGCACTGCACTGTGCATGAACCATCATCATAATAATGTCGTATTTAACCAGCAATAAAGCGAACTACAGGATCATTGCGACTAGTTTTACGCAATAACGCAACGGTGGCGCTGCCAAATGTCTGAAATGAAATTTGGTTTTTTTGAATTTCTTTTTTTTTAGCGTGGGGATCAGGGCTGGCCGTGATTGAATTTCCAATCACGGAAATCCGTGAGCCGTGATCACGGGGCTTCCAAAAAAATCCGTGAGCCGTGAACCGTGATCACGGCACCCCAAAAACCCCGTGATTCCCGTGATCCGTGAGCCGTGATCCGTGATTATAAAAAAAATTTTCTAATGATTTTTTTTATTTAAATTTATTTTAAAAAACGGAATTTATTCGCTGGAAAAATTCCCAAAAGATATTTTAAAGAAACCAAACCATATAGGTAAATGTTTTTTTTTGCGGTGTGCTTTTTCCAAAAAACTTCGAGTACAGGGAGGAACAGGTGGTGCCAATAGGTGCCGCCGTGAAATTTTTTTTTATTTTTAATGCGATTTGTTAGCAGATTTTTTCCAAAAATGAACAAATTTACGTTTTTGAACCAATGGAAAATAAAGGGCTATTTTTTGCCATTTGGGGTCAAAGTTTCAAAAAAATAAGGTAAAATGGGGGTCCGGCGGTGCCGATAGGCGCCGCCGTGAAAAATTTTGAATTTTTGAGTGAATTTATTAACAGATTTTGTCCAAAAAATATCCAATCATTTATTAATTAATGGTTTTATGCTGTTTTAAAAAATAACGAAAAATAATTTTAATGTAAAAGAGTTTATTTTTAATTAAATTTCAATTAAACTAATTTAAAAAATTATGAAAAATGTACTGTCCCAAAGGGAAATTGAACCCAAGGGACAAACAATGGAAGACAGAAGGCTTAACCACTAGACCAATATATACACAGATAATTGCTTAACAAAAATGAATTTATTTATTTAATTTTTTCTCAAAAACTTTCTCTCTTCACACCAATTTCCTATTTTCGTCTCAATAAAAATTCCTTATATAAAATGCCAATCACGGATCAAAATCACGGAAAAATTGAAAAAATCCGTGAGCCGTGATCCGTGATCACGGCACCCCAAAACCCCCGTGATTCCCGTGATCCGTGAGCCGTGATCCGTGATCACGGCCAGCCCTGGTGGGGATCCCTAAAAATTGTCATTTTTGCTAAAATCTATAACAAATGTTTAAGTTTTTCCCCATCGGTCAGAATCACGGTTTTTGCCTAAATACCCGGGCCGTATAATCTTTTTTAACTATTTTTTACGCATTCACATTTATTTGATCTACTATAAATAAAGTAATTTTTGTTTTAACAAAAAATGCCAATCTTTTGTTTATTTGAATTACATAAAATATTTATTTTTTTCTAAATTTCTTAATTTTTATGAAATCTATTTCTGCTGCATTATGTTTCCAAAAAGTTTTATTGTGTAGAGATGCCAGGCGGTGTGATTAGGCGCCGCCGGGGAAAATTTTAAATTTTTTGTGGTTTTTTTTTTATGTAGAATTGGATTGAATTTCTAAAGATTTTAGGATTTTTGCTCTGGTGGCGACAGAATGAATTTTTTGAAATTTTGTAACAATTTGTTAAACGATTAAGCACCCAAAAATGTTGTTTTTTGACTTTTACAAAAAAGAAAAAATATATTTTAATTGTTTTTGGCCTGCGAAAGCGCCAGCAGCTCAGTAGAAAGCAACCTGATTCATATATCCACCAAAATTGTTGAATGATTTAGTCAGAAAATTAGAAAATGCACTTTCTTTGAAATATAAACTACGAAATATAACATAGTTCTCCATCCCAGAACTTCCAACTCAATTAAAATACATATTTCATAAGTCTCAAGGCCTTCTTTGTCAAGGAAAAATCATTAAATTTCCATATAATTTCATCAAAAATTTTGAATTTTAACTTTTATCGCAACAAAGCCCAAAAGGGCATCGATAAAGCAACTAACAGGTTTCAACAAAATGGGAACAAATGACATCCGACCATTCGGCTGCTTGGCTTTCTGTGTTCAGGCACAGTATGAACTAGTGCTGCTCGAGAGTATCGACTCGAGAAAAGACTCGTTTTTTTTTTTGATCTCGGTTTCAGGTTTTTCGGTCAAGGTCTCTTGGATTTTGGGTCTCGGCAATTTTTTTTGTACCGAGCAGCACTAATCGTAATGACCATTAGTATAATAAATTCGTGGGCCAGTAGAAAAGTCTAATTCAGCCTTCTTCGTGCGCAAAAGTCCGAGCTGGGCGCTACCAATTTCATTCTGAAAATGAAAAACAATTAACACAGGGAAACGTTAGCACTAAAAAAAAGAAAAAAGAAGAAAAAATTATGTCATCTCGAATAAGATGAAGGTTTAAAGACTGAAATTTGTAAAGAGTTGAGCAAGACAAGACTGGCGGGACAAATTTCATTTCGCCACCAATCCACACACAAAAAGAGTTTATTTATATATTTATTTATTTGAATTACCCCAAGTAGATCAGTGAAAAAAATATAAGTTGCATTATTGAATTTTCCAAACAGATCTTTGTTAAGCAACACATGTTGTTGCTCTCCTTTTTTTTTAACTATATTTGCGTGCATGTGTAAAGTTGGAGGATTGTTATTATCAGCCATGTTAATTTGGGTTCCGGCTTGAGCTGGAATATACACTTTCACCACAGCAACGACACTTTGGAGGTGGTTGGCCAAAAAAAGGAAGCATAAAATCTTGGACAGAAAAATGGTCGGATTCATCGCTGAAAAAACATTTATTTTTAACGGTGCAGGATGATTGGTTGGACATTAAAGTCGGATGGGTTGAGAAAATAACTCACAAAAATATAATAGCACAATAAAATATGAAAATGTACCTTTTTTAAAATCATATTTTAATAATTTAAGTTTTCGATATCTAGCTGTAAAAATAAAATTTAATTTTTCGTTGGTGTGAGGAAAAGTTCTGTCATTGAGAAAATTAAGTTTGAATTAGGGTTGCAACCCCGCCGACCGTCGGGGTTGGAAAAGTCGGGGATCGGAGTTATCGGAGTCAGCAAGGTCGGGGTCGGGGTTGAATAAATCGTTCAGGGTCGGTCGGGATCGGGGTTATCAATTTTTTATTTATGCCATATAGTCAAAACCGTTTTAAATTATATGCCCTTATTTTTGCGATTTTTTAGCCATGAGGGAAAGTTCTGTCACAGATGAAAATTAATTATTTGAATACCTCGGGAAATTCAATACTATTTGGAAAAAGGATCTTTTTTAGAAACAATATATTTTTATTTTAAAATTTTATTCTTTTTATGATCTAATTCGACACAGAAATGATAATTCTTAAAAAAAAATCAAAAAAATTGTATTCCGAAATTTAGTAAATTAAAAAACGAATGTTAGTATATTGTTACGGCTAGATATTGTTGTTGATCACATGACTCATTCAGATTTGCGCGAAAAAATTTATGCGAGTAATCAGAAATTATTCATTTAAAAGGTCCAAAAGGGTTCGGATGGCATAACTTTCCCAAAGAAAAAAACTACAAAAAAAAATCTTACGATTATTAATAGATATAATCTCTATTTAATAAGAAAACACCTTTTTTCTAGGGCTGCACGGGTCCGGGTATTTGGGCAAAAACCGGGTCCGGGTATTACCGGGTATTGAAAAGCCGGGTACCGGGTCGGGTACCAGTTTTTAAACCGGGTACCGGGTCGGGTATCGGGTACCCGGTGAAATCGTGTATTGCAGAAATTTTTAATTTTTGTTTCCTTCAAAATTATTATTTAACAGAAATTTTTTTCTGTAATAAATGCTAAATATTATTTGTCCAATTTTTTATTGCTATTAAAACCACTTTTTTTGCGGTTCGATTTTTCCAAAAAAACTTTTCAAGAACAGGGGGTCTGGGGTGCCGATAGGCGCCGCCAGGAAAAATTTTGAAAATTACTTCTGATTTGTTAACAGATTTTATTAAAAAAATGACCAAATTTTGTTATTTTAGCCAATATATTTACAGAATTTCTACCAAAAATGTTCAAATTTTCAAAATTTCTTATGGGAATATTGTAAAAAATTAAGAAATTTCTTTTAAAATTCTATGAAAGCAAAAATAGTTTTTTTTTAATTTAAAAACTTTTAAGCTTTATTTACTTAATAATAAAATGACAATTTCCAACAAAAATTTAAAATAAATGCTAAAAAAACAAGTGCTATGCGAAGGAATTGAACCTGACAAATGAGCAAATAACGAATTGAATCCAAGAGATTAACCACCAAGCCACAGAAGCAATAAATGCCTCATTTTTAAAATAAATTTTAATTTAATTAAAAAAAATTTTCCTTTCCTCCAACTTTGCTCAACAATTTGATCCAGACCCCCATTCTTACCAGTCTATTTTAATACCCGGTTGGACCCGGACCTACCGGGTCGGGTACCGGGTATTGGATTTTCAAAAAACCGAGTCCGGGTCCGGGTCCGGGTAGTGAAAAAACCGGGTATCCGGGTCTGGGACCCGGTCGGGTACCCGGACCCGTGCAGCCCTACTTTTTTCCAAAGCCCTTCGAAGCTTAATTCAAAAAGAGTTCAAATTGCAATAAAATTGAAAAGCTAACTTTATTCCACTTAAATAAATTTTGCCATTAAGAAAATTCAAAATTTAAAACCCACAAAAAATCTAAAACTGATTTTAAAATCCCATCGAACCAATCAAAAATTCACCAAAAGATTCAAAAACACAAGTATCATCTGCGTCCCTGTGTTTAAGTCTGGTTCTCCACGACCTTAGGGAGTGAAAAATCAGTGATCGGAGAAGAAATTCCCTATAAAATAAAAACCAAAACTCTTTTAAATTAATTATTTATTATAAAATGAAGATTTTCTTTTGTTTTCATTTAAGAAAGCAAAAATTAAAAGCAAAAAATATATTTTTAATAAGAGCAATAAGAAAAATTGAATGATTTTATGCCGTTGATTTTCTTGCTTAAATACATGCTAAATTTTTTTGCACGCACTTAAGTCCAACGCAAAGTCACAATGCCAGCCATGCCCTTTTATGCCAGACAATTATTATTGCCCTTTTTCCCAATGCCACTTTTCCATTTCATTGTGCGTGGTGCCACTTTTGCCAGACAATTATTGTCACCAGATTTGTAAATGCCCTTATTTGGTAATCTCTGATTCAACAAATTTTTGCTTTCAATAATAATTTTTTCTGTTGTCTTGCCAATGCACTTAAGTGTAACTCAGTCACAAGGCCATCATGCCCTTTTATGCCAAACAATTGTTCGATTTTGCAAATGCCCTTCTTATTAAATATCATTTAATATTCTAAAATATTTTAGGGGTTAATATTTTAAGGGTTTAGCAGATGTCATTGAGCAGGTTTCATTGCTGCATCTCCAAAATTTTCACCCCGTCCACAATGCTTATCGAAAAAGTGAAAATGACCCCTCATACGTAGTTTTAGACGGTAATGATGGGAGACAAAAGATTTTCAATCAGCCAGGCCGGCCTGGTATTTTAGAAGCAACCTGTTCTTCAGGGTCTTGGCCTCTTCAAAACCGGTTCAAACCGGAAAACTTGTCCAACTGGGTTTTTATGTTGACAGGCTCGGAATCGGAAAAAACAGAGGGATTTTCTGGGTCACTGAAGACTAAAATAGTATTCATTTATGGCCTATTCCGAATCCCTGACCTAAATTCGAACAAAATTCAAAAGCCTGTTCGGGGAGCGCGGTTGTGGCGGACACATGGAGCGCTATTGCTACAGACCGTCGACCAGTCATGGCCATCTTCGGCAAGTTGGGCGCATAGTGTTCGCCGAGGAGAGTTATGCTTCAGCGGATGCACACCAAGGACAAAAAGATGAATGGAAGCAATGGATGAGAGGAGATTGAGACGAAAAGGTGACCGGAAAATGCGTCAGTGATACAAATATTTTAATTTATTAAGTTCTGTAATATTGTTATTGTAATATAGAAGTATAATTCTATAAGAATATCCTGCATTTCGAAACCCGAACCTGACTCGAACAAAAAGTCGAAAGTCAAAGTTTTCGAGATTAGATTTTTTCTTCAAAATCTGTTTAAATACACGGAAACAAACTAACCAAAAGTGCTAAATTCGAAAATTTGGCCTTTCGACTTTTTGTTCGAGTTCGAGTCCGGGATTCTGAATAGGCCGAAATGGATACCGGATTCGTGGTCAGTGATCTCGAAAACCCAAGGAACTTGTTTATAATGACATTAAAATTTTCACTGATGCATTTTCCGGGTGCCACGAAAAGTACAAAGACGGAAATAACAGTAAAGCCCGTAATTTTTAAAGTTCGGGACCAGCACAGGGCTAAGGTGATTGATCGGGACTGGGCCTCCCAGCAGATTAAAGAAAAAGTCTTTTTTTTTTGCGAGCGATCCAATTTTGGCTCACATAATCTAGTTCCCTTTTGATAAGTGGCGTTCAAGAGTCTCGCTCTCGAGCCTAGACTCGATTAAAGTCTCGGGTTTTTTTGGTCGCAGTCTTCGAGACATAATGAGGCCGAGACTCTCGAACCTCACGAATCAAAAGAGAACTCAATTGTTTTAGAATTTTTTTAATTTGAAGTAAATGAATACGGTCTTTCCTCGTGGCCATCCGAATTTAGGCCGTTTCGAAGATTGTTGAATATAACATAAATGTTTTTTTTTTTGTATTTTTGCCACCGAACAATTATTTAAAAAAATATTTGCCTATTTTTGTAGCTATAACCGAGGAATTGTATGCAAATATAATACCTATTTTGTGATTTTTTCTGTCTTTTTATGTGCCTATTTTGCGATTTGAAATTTTACAAAATATAAAAAAATAATTGTCAAAATATTTCAAAAAACATTTAGTCAGATTTTTTGGCCGAAACTTTTTTGAAATTAAAAGTAGTTTTTTAATGTTTAAAATGGGTTAAAGCAGAAAAAAATTATAAAAAAATGTAGGTTTTTTAGCTATGATCATGTCTCTATGTGTAATTATAGACTTTTTGTTCATTAAAATTCAATTGAGCCAAACAATTAATTATGTCATTTGAGAAACTTTTGGGTTAATTGTTAACTTAAACATTTTAAAAAAAAATGTAGTTTGGATCTCAAAAAGTTTTGGCCAAAAAATTTTGACTTAAGCTTTTTGTTGACTATAAAATTTTTTTACCCTTTTGTTTAAATTTTTGCAATTTCGTGAAGCATTAAAATTGCATGCAAAATTTTAAAAATCTTTTATGCAACAGGCCAAAATAGGCATTACGATCAACAGAGCATAAAATTTTTAGCAAAGATGTCGGTGCCGGATCGTTACTCAAAAACCATCAAATGGAAAATTTTTGACAGCAAATTATTCATAAGTTTGCGCAAAATGAATTCTTGAACATTTTTGGTCGTTTCGTCATAACATTCTTTAGACTTAACGAAACCCTTTGAAATTTTGCAGAGTAATAGAAAACACTCCTGGCTATCGAATGATATTAAGAACTCAAAATTTGATTCATTTTGAACAAAGTTACATCAAATTTTCTTTTTATTTTATATATTTTTTTAGTAACACCCATTTTTTATGGTTTTTTGAGTGACGTCACTTTCATTTTCAAATTCAGAATCCAAAGTCCATCCCACCAATAGCAGGATTAAAGTAATAATAATAATGTCGCAGTCCTTCCGAAAAGTCTAAGACATAGAGTCACGGTCATCAGTTCTCAATAAAGAAACTGGAACGGAACCCAACATCTGAAACAAAAAAAAACATTTTATATTAATTGGGAAAAATTAGCAAAAAAAAAAATAAATAAATAAATAATTCGTTCACCTCTCGAATAAAATTAGGGTTTAAAAAGACATCGGAAAGAGTTGAGCAAGGCGAGACTGGCGGAGCCTGGACAAAAATAAAGTAATTTTGTAGCTTTGTTGATTAGAGCATTTCACGAATAATAGAAGTCAATTGGTTCGAATATCACATGGTTTTGATCATACCGTTTCATTTTTCGTATTTGGATATTTTGGCACAAAAAATGAAAATTTTTAAGCACTGGGTAAGAATGGGGGAGGGAGTTGAGAGAAAATAAATGAGAAGAAAAGGAAATTTTTGTGAAGAAATAATAATTTGATCAATTCTTTTTAATTTTAATTACGAAAATTTCCCAACCACTAAAAATAAAAAAATAGAAATTTTGGATAAGTTACAAATTGAAAATAATTTTCTAAATTTAAGAACTTAGATAAAAACAAAAAATTATAAAATTTAGGTAGTTTTTAAATTATTTTTTTGATTGATTTTAGTTGATTAGAGCCATTTCACGGAATATTAGGAGTGCAATTGTTTTTCTTTGTCAACCAAATCCAACATTGTTGGTATCATTCGAAAGTCTAAGTTTTGTCCTCTATTAACCTGCAAAATTCTGAAAAATTTCGTTGAGGTTCAAAAAAGTTATGGCCTGAAGAATTCAAAAAACCAAATTTTCCAACTTTTTTGGCTTAAACTTTTTTTAAACATAACGAAATTTTTTGGAATTTTGCAGGCTAATAGAGCATGTGAAGAGCTCTCGAATAATATTCAAGATTGTTGCATTTGGTTGACAAAGAAAAAAGTTATAGTGGAAAAACATGTGCTGGAGCCCAACCGTGCCGGCGCCCAACTGAGGTAGACCGGTGGGCAGGGATGGCATTCCGACCCTAAAAATTTTCGGAAATCGGAATTTCTAGGGTCAAAAATTTTTCGGAAATCGGAAACAGTAATTCCGAGGCCCAAAAATTTTTCGGAAGTCGGGATGGCATTCCGACCCTAAAAATTTTCGGGAATCGGAATTTCTAGGGTCAAAAATTTTTCGGAAATCGGAAACAGTAATTCCGAGGCCCAAAAATTTTTCGAAAGTTGGAAATCATCCGACCCCAACGGAAATCGCAAACCGGAATTTTTTGAAAAAATATAAAATATAAAATTTTTAAATATTTTAATAGGTTAAATTTTAAAATTCTTAATTAAATAACAGGTCGTTTCAAAAATGCTTTTGGTGTATATTTTTATAGTTGCTTAAAATTTTTTTGAATTACCTCAGTTTCAGCTAGAAACAAATCACATCATCCTCTTCATATCCATCCCATTTATCTGCATCAAGCATTAGACATTGTTTTCCGCCGTCTGCTTCAACTGTTTCTGTTTCAATTTCTTCTATCGATTCATCTCGATCATTAACCAGGCTAATTTCGTAGTTTTCTGTGCCAGGAAAACACACTTGCTTTACCATAGCAGCGACACTTTGGAGATTGTTGAAAGCCAGAAAAAAGAAGCAGCAAATCGTGGACAGAAAAATGGTCGAATTCATGTCTGAAATTTTTTTTTATTAACCTTGCAGGATGTTTGGTTGAGGCAATTAAGTTTTGGATGGGTTAAGAAATAGAGCCAGGAAAAATATAATAGCACAGTAAAATGGTGTTAAGGCAGTTCGTACAATGGCGTTTCGTACAATTTCAAATGGGAATGACCATAACTTTTTTGTTCGTCACTTAATTTCTTCAAAATTGGTATCATTCGAAAGCTTACGTGTTTAGAAGCTATCATTAAGCAGAAGCTAAGCGATTAATCATCTTAACAAAAAGTTATGATTTATAAGAATTAAAAATTTTCAAGAAAATCCTAATTTTCGTAAACTATAAATCATAACTTTTTGGTGAGATGATTAATCGCTTAGCTTCTGCTTAATCATAGCTTCTAAACACGTAGAGCATACCAATTTTGAAGGAATTAACTGACGAACAAAAAAGTTATGGCCATTCCCATTTGAAATTGTACGAAACGCCATTGTACGAACTGCCATCGACCCCAGTAAAATATGAAATTAAAAAAATAAAATGTTCATTATTCTATATAAATTTTCTTCTATCGGCTTGTAAAATTAAAATTTGATTTTTTCTTTGACGAAAATTAATTTTCGCTTATATTGGGGTGAGCAAATGTTCTGTTCTGTCATTGATGAAATAAATTAATTGTTCGAATTGAATACCTCCGCAAATTCAGAGTAATCAGAAATTATTCATTTAAAAGGTCCAAAAAAGGGTTCGGGAGGCATAACTTCCCCAAATAGGAGAAAAATTCCAAAAAAAAAAAAATCTCACGATTATTATTAATAGACATTTGAAGGCCCAATTATAATTAAATTTTACAAAGATTTCACAGTCAATTGAAGAAAAAGCGAAAGTGATATTTTTAAATTGCTATTAATTTATAAAATAATGCATATGTTTAATGATGTGATGCCAATTTTGCCAAATTTGGCAATAAAATGCAACTCGTTCCCTCTCCCCCACCGTTTAATGATGAAATGTGAAAATTTAGCAATCAATGGTCAATATTCCTATGTTTAATGATATGATGCCAATTTTGCCAAATTTGGCAATAAAAGGCCCCCTCCCCACCCCCACCGTTTAATGATGAAATGTGAAAATTTAGAAAAAATTCATTGATTATTTGAGTGAATATACTATTCGAAAGAGAAACTTTGGACATTTATAAGAAAATATATTTTCATTTAATTTAAGGTTATAATGTTGTTAATGATTTTTAATTCGACACTCGAAAATGAAAATTCTTCAAAAAAAAATTTTTTAATTTTAATTCTAATGCCACATTTGAATTAAAGTTTATATTTGAATAAAAAAAAAAAGCAATTCGTCATTTAGGAGCATAAAAACAATGCCACTTTTCCATTCCATTGTGCGTGCTGCCACCATCGATGCCAGACAATTATCAGCAGATTTCTCAATGCCCTTATTTGGTAATCAGCTGCTGTTTCATAAATTTATACATCTTTTGTCTTGCCAATGCACTTAAGTCCAACAAGAAGTCACAGTGCCATCCATGCCCTTTTATGCCAGACAATTGTTTTGATTATTCCATAATTTTTGTATGCATCAATTATATAATTTAAATTATTTTGAATTAAATCTTATCAATTTTTAATATATTGTAATGATTATTTTTGAAATCCCTCCTTTTTTCTCTACTTAGAAAAAATATTTGGCACCACTATAAAATTTTATTCTTTGACAAGAATTTGTTAATGAAAGGCACAAAAAACACCATTTTAAAAGTTAGATTGTCTTCACAAATAGGAAATTTTTGAAAAATTGAAAAATGCATTTTTTTGATTATTTTTTAATTTTATATTTAAATAGCCATTAGAGATAAATTAAATATTTCAATTTTACATAGTTTTTATACATAAAATTTGGAATATTTATATATTTATGTAAATTCCAAGTTTTTGTAAATTAAAAATGCAAAAGTTTATAAGCTATTTAAAAATCATTTTGTTATTCTTAATTACCGAAATTATTCTATGAATTCTCTTTGACAAAAAGTATGCCCAAATGTTTATGCAAAAAAAGATAAGTGTTGAAAATGATAGCTAATTTACAATGTTAAATGAATGCCATAAATTGGGATGATTGGGGAAATATTTGGTTAATAAATGCAAAAAAAAAAATGGAACAAAATTTATTTTGTGGCTTTTTTAAAAAAAAATTATTAACCATAATAACTAAAACCAATTTTGGCTTTTTTTTTTGCATTATTGTCCACCAGAGTTACAGTAACAAGCTCCCAATCTCAGGTACGATACGGATAGACAGGCTCGCGCGGTCACAAGAAAATTTTTCAAAATCATTATGGAATTTCCAGTTTCAATGGGTTTTATTTTTATTAAAGCTTACTAATTAAAATTTATTTTTTTCTTGCATTTGAAATGAACCAAAATTCAAGGACTTTCCTGTACGGACTCTAACCGAAAAATGCCAAAAACAACAACAACAACAACAATAACAATAAAAAAAAAGTCTCATCGTTTTGTTTGAACTTTGTAATCGAGAAGCGTGGTATGACACAACACAAAGCTATTTTTGAAGAATACCTTACCGTCTTCATAAAAACAATGATAAATGCCATCAAATTCTAACAAAACTGTAGTGGTTTTAATCAGAACTTGAGCTGTCACACTGCCCAACTCCTAAAATAATAAACAAATTAAATTTAAAAAAAATTTTATAAATAAAAAAAAGTAAAGTTTTTTAAAGCAAATAAGTTTTAATTAAATAATTCAGTAAATTTTAGCATAATTTATTTAACGCGCTAAAAAGGAATTATTTTCGAAAAACAATTTCTTCATGTTTATCGATGTGCTAAAAAATGTAAACCCAAAATTTTAATTAAGTCATGTAAAAAATTTATTCGACACTATTTATTATGTTCGACTAAATGACTATTTAAAAGCATATAACAGGTGTATAATTTACCTAGATGCTGTTCGATTTTTCTATTAAAAAATGAAATTTATAAATTGTTTTTGTTTTTTGTATGCTAAATGCCAAAGGATTTAAAATCATTTTAAAAATGCCTTGATTCTGACAAATTTAATTTCACCAAGACCTTGGCCAAAAAAAACAGGAAAAGATTTATTTATTTCATTTTTTCGATAATATACTAAAAATATTTAAATTATTATGGTATTTTACCATTTCTTCGCCATCTTTGAAAAAAATCCCCTCTTCATCATTCAATTTATCCCATCCTTCTCCATAAACAGGCATCATCACATATTGCCATTTTTCATTATCATCCCGTATGTCTGGCTGTGTTTCGCCCGAATACAAAGGCTTTTTATTATCATTAGCACGGAATGCTTTAACAGTGATCGGAGCATCTTTTTTGAAATTCAATTTTATTTCTTTAAACAGAAAAATGGTGCCGTTCATCTGAAAAGTTAATGAATTAATAAATCCATAAATTCAAAAACGATTTGAATTATAAAAAAAACAACATGGCACACATCGCCAAATGCTTGACTCGTATTTGTGCGAATTCCTCTGGCGCGAAAATGCCAAAACCCGTGCGCAGACAGACTATTCTAAGAGACCTTAGCTCAAATTGTGGCATATTTATGCCTCCGAAATAATTTTTGGCGTGAAGCTTTAGCAAATCTAAGCACCCGCTGTTGATGTTTAAAAAAATTCAAACTTTGGCCCCAAAACGGAAAAGTACATTAAATTATTCAAATCTTAAGTTTCAAAAATTCGTTGGATTTCAACAAAGCAATTAAAATATTATTTAATGCCTCTACTTTGTAAAAGATGACGCTCGGCACATGAGTCGATGTCGATTCATTTCTTTGATATTCATGATAATAATCTCTGCGTTCATCAGTGAAGTCTAAGCACATAGGATGTTCATCACGTTTAGATGATTCAGCTACAAATGCTAATGTTCCTTTTGTTGCACTGCCCAACACCTAAAATATGAGGATAAATATAATTAGGACTTACAATCCAATATGGGTATAAAATCACGAAATATGGACATAATTGACTAAAAATCGCGGAATATATACATAAATTGCAAAACTATGGTTTTCCAAACTCTGAGGGTTTTTGGAAAATTGTCAAAATATATTATAAAGCGGAACCCGTCAGTTGGGCCCCAGCCAATTTTTTGACTATAACTTTTTTCTTTGTCATCCAAATCAAACATTGTTGGTATCATTCGAAAGCTTTAAATGTCCTCTATTAGCCTGCAAAATTTTGAAAATTTCGTAAAGGTTCAAAATTTCCAACCTTTTTGGCCATAAATTTGTTCAAAATTGACGGAATTTTTTGGAAATTTGCAGGCTAATAGAGCGTCTGAAGGGCTTTCGAATGATACCA
Source organism: Heterodera schachtii (assembly GCA_023374025.1). Classification (NCBI taxonomy): domain Eukaryota; kingdom Metazoa; phylum Nematoda; class Chromadorea; order Rhabditida; family Heteroderidae; genus Heterodera; species Heterodera schachtii. Next base: position 591,171 of record SIJG01000015.1, read on the forward strand.
ACAATGTTTGATTTGGTTGACAAAGAAAAAAGTTATAGTCCAAAACATGGCTGGGGCCGAACCGTGCGGGGCCGAACTGACGTTGACCGATTATAAAGACAAAAAACTTTGACATAATGCCAAAATATGGACAAATATGTAAACATGGACATTACTTAAAAAATGGATATAGAAATCCATCCCAAAAGCATCGAACCAAGCTAAAACATTTTTTCAGCTCTGCACAAACCATGGTAGCAAAAGTGACCGTCAACTTTTAAAAATCTGCCAAAAATCTAAAAATCCCAAATAAAATTTATAAAATAGTGAAAAACCTCCGCTATCGATCTATATATAAAGCTTTCCATTTAATTTTCACGTAAAATATTTTTCAAAGATAAAAAATAAATAAAATTACCAATAATTTTTTATTTTGAGTGATTTTCTGATTTAAATTATACAATTATATTGTCGTGTATTTCTTAAATTTTGCAAAACCTATATAATTTTGAATTGAAATAGCCTTCTAAATGCCAAAATAAACTTTAAATACTACTAAAAAACTTTAATAAAAAGTTAATACATGAATAATAATTATTTTTATTTGTTCTACCAATTTCTAGTTAAGTCTGTTAAACCTTATTTTGCCTATTCGTTTAATATAATATAATGCAAAGCCAGGCTTACATTTATTTAAAAATTATTATTTTTTACCTTTTTTCCATTTTTGAAAATAATCACATCTTCATCTTTCAGTTTACCCCATCCTTCTCCATCAACCGGCATCATCACATATTGCCAAACTTTTCCGTGCCGTTCATTTGACTGGGTTTTACCCGAAAACAAAGTGTGCTTATGATTGCCATGAAATGCCTTAAGTTTGAACGGAGCATCTTTTTCAAAATTCAATTTCACTTCCTTTTTTGTGGCATTTTCAGCAGAATTTGAATTTCCGGCATTTTGATTAATTTCATCGACACTCGAAGATTTCGAATTTTTCTTGTCTTTTTTATGTGTCAGCATCTTCATTATTCCCCCTTTAACCTTGTCCAACATATTTTTTTCCTCATTTTCCATACCTTGGGAGAAATGGGCCAAAAAGCAAATCGTAATTAGCAAAAAAATGGTCGGCTTCATCTGAAAATTTAATAAATTAAATTATTAAGCATTGAGCATTGATTATGTGGATTAAAGGATAAATAAAACTCAATTAACACATTATTATGTAGCAGCTCTGGAAATTTACAAAAAAATTGTCTAAATTGTTTTCTATTAGGATCAGTCCTTAACTAAAAATTGTTAGAAATTTGAAATTAAATTTTAAAATTCATTTGATTTAAAAAAATGCGCAATAAAAGTTTATTTTTGCAATATTTTTTTGAATCTAAATGAATTTTTTGAATTTTTCTATGTTCATAGTAACATTCAAGGCTACAATTTCTAAATATTCGGGTTCATCAGAAAATTAAATAAATTAAATTTTTAAACATTGAGCATTGAAAGAAACCCAAAGGAAATGAAATTAAATGCTCAGCAACGCTTAGAATTGTTGGATGTTTAAGGGTGGTGGTACCATGCCAAATTTGGCAATCAAATGCCCACCTTTCCCCACTGTTGAAGGCTTTCATGGCAAATTTACAATCAATTTGCCAACCCTCCATTTCAGCGTGTCTGCCAAATTGACAATTCGATTTGCCTCACCACCACCATCTCATGCCTATTTTGTTGTCAAAGTTAATGCCAGCCGCATTATTGAGATGCCAAAATTGTAAAAAAAATGAGAAGGCTACAATAAAATTATTGAATTTTATTTTTATTCATTTAAATATTTATTCGCTTTTTTATATTACTAATTTGTTGATGCTTGAAAAAAGTAAAGCAAATTTTTTTTAATGTAATATATCAGAAAAAGTAAAATGGAAATGGCACTAAGGCTCAGAAGTTTTTTTTTAAATAGGCAAAATGTGCGTACTTTTATTTAATTTTTAAAATTTAAAAATGAAGTAAATTATTTATTCATTAAAATCTGGAAACATTTTAAAAGTACTTGCGAAATTTGATTTATATTTGCTAAATTTACGATTGTTCTTCATCGCCGAGAAATTCTAAAAAATAATTGTCATTTCTTAAAATAATAGATAATTATTAAATTACACTTCAGTTGGAGGCAAATTTTAATTGAAATTGGAAATTCATTCATTCATACAAACAGTCAAAACTTCAAAATTTATCAAAATTTGATAAAATCCCACTTTTTTGAATAAAACCTATGAACAAATTGCTCCAATTTTTCAAAAGATTTTCCCATACGATTCGAGAATCTTATCTATGAAATTTGATGCTATTTTTGAATAGAGCCCAGCAGCAGATATATGTATAGAAAAAAATGAAAGCGATAAATTAGTTTTCGACAGTGGTGCTCTCGACAGTGTTGGTTTCGACATGATTTCGACAGTAAACCTTATTTTTTTAAAATGTTCTATGTGGTATAAGTCTCGTAAAATTTTGAAAATTAAAATGATAAGCACAAGCTCTTCTTCATTGCATAGGGGTTTGCGATTATCGCATTCTGTTAATGAGCCTGCAGATTTTCATCATGGCACTAAAACCCGGTATTTGTTAGCAGATTTTCGTACACGATTCGTATGAAATTTGTTGTGTTTTTGACTACAATCTATCAGGAGATATTTGTATAGAAAAAGTGAAGCAATAAATATTTCACAAAATAATCATACTCTCCTAACTTATTTTTACTTCAATTATAAATTTTGTATATGCAATTGTATATTATAATATTAATTCATAGGTACGATAAATTATGTAGAAAATTAATTTAAAATACTGTCGAAATCAACTACTGTCGAAAACACTGGTACGGAAAAAACTAATTAAAAAGTACTGTCAAAATCAACTACTGTCGAAATCAATCACTGTTGAAAACACCTGGGGCCTGTTGCTCGTCTCCGGGTTTAGCGATAAACCCGGGTTAACATTATTGATTTTTGTTGCTCGTCTTTAGGTTAAAAACCCGGGTTTAACTCCTTTAACCCGGGTTTCGTTAACCCGGCGGGTTAATGAATTTTTTAACCCGGGTTTAACTCCTTTAACCAGGGTTAACGAAACCCGGGTTTAGTCGTTAACCCGGGTTTACTAAACCCGGAGACGAGCAACAGTCCCCTGGTACGTATTTTCCCACATTTTTGAAATTTTTGATTTAGTGATGGGTACCATAATTTTTTTTAGTTTACCAAACATCCATAAATTAGATCATTATTGACAGAATTCCTGAAATTAATATGTAATTATGAAAACCAATTTCTTGATTTTTTTGATCCTTATAAACGATGAGCCCCAACTCATAGGTTCGGGTAAAATAAATTGCATTTTTGTCAAATTTTATACGCTGAGTAAATGCCAATAAAAAGAAAAACAAAGAAACAAAAGCAAAAGTTTAAGAAATAGAAAACAGAGAAGCAAAGAAATGAAGAACAGTAACAATTACTACAGTACCCATTAGCACAAAGGCACAGCAATAGAAGAAAGAGAAGCAAAGAATGAAGAAACAGTAAACAACTCACTACAGTACCCATTAGCACAAAAGCACAAGAATAGAAGACAGACAAGCAAATAATGAAGAAAAAGTAGACAATTAACTACAGTACCCATTAGAAAAAGGCACAGGAATAGAAGACAGAGAAGCAAAGAAATGAAGAACAGTAACAATTACTACAGTACCCATTAGCACAAAGGCACAGCAACAGAAGACAGAAACATCTACTTTATATGCAGTTTGTTCAGCAGTTGCTTCATCACCGGCTTTTTGTTTTTCAAAAAGAATGGACATTTCCAAATGCCTTGTGGTTCAGCAGCGTAATTACGTTGTTTTTTCTTAATGATTTTCGCAATTTTCGACATCCGTTCCATCAATTGTTTAATGTCTTCCTGTTCTTTCTTTATCGCTTTCGTCTGAGCTTTGTTATCGGCAAAATGCTTTTCATTCGTATGGGCCTTTAACATGTTTTTTTCGTGCTTGCGCATTTTGTTTTTCTTTTTCTTTTTCTCTGCAGGTGGCATTTCAGAACAATTCTGTTTGCAATGAATGGAAACACGTTATTATTGAATAAAATTAATAAAATTCTTTTTTTTATTCCAAATATAAAAATATGGCAACTAAATTCCCGGCCGCACAAAAAAAAGTCTATCACCCTATTAGACAATTAAGCTGTTCGTCATAAATTTAAAAAAAAAAATCGGAAATCAACGCAAATTTGGGACCAAACGCTTATGGCACGGTGCCTTGTTAATGGATGTGTAACGTAATACCAAATCCCGTTTTTGGAGGCCCCGGGAATTCCGACTTTCGAGTCACTTATATTTGGATCAGGGTCAGCTTCGTATCGGGTCCACCAAATAAATTCATAATCGGTACAAAATAACCTCAATTGTCGGGTCCGGCCACGACTCGAGCAACAATTCAAAGTTGTCCGAATACGCTTCATTGCACTTCGGGTCGAACAAGAAACAGGCGATCATGCTCAAACTGTTCAGCGCCTCCATTAGCGTGACCATTTTGCCATCCCGAACGGTAAATATTGGCACATCAGGCGGGTACAATGATTTTTTGCCATCGGGTTGTTGAGCTGAATTTTAGGGACAATTAAGGATGATTTTATACCATTGTCCACTTTTGGCCTTCTTAAAAGAGTGGTCCCTTCTTTAAAACCCGAAATATGTCCATTAGTCACTTGGTATCAAGAGTGTAACCGATACACAAAAAATTATGAATTTTTTTCAATAAATTCGAGACCAAGAATCTTCGAACATTTCTCGTAAGAAAAAAGTTAGTTATTCGGTGTTTTTGCATCTACAATTGATGAATGGTTAATTGATTCATCAATGTTGCTTGAGCTGCCGAGTCAAATTTTTTTTTAATTACTACTAAAATGTTATTTCTAAACCTTATTTTAGGTCGTTTTTATGTACCTTTTTACGCTCTGTAACAATTTTTTTGTCCAAAAAAACATAATAAAAATTTTAAATTTATATTTTGTACATAATTTTTTGCATAAAATTTGCATCCCTATTTTTAGGGTTTGAAATATTTTTTCAAATCTCGCGGCTTAAATTTCGGGTAAATTCAAATAGCTTAATTAATAGAGTCTTGACATTATTTCTGACCTTCGTAGTACACTCGTATAACATATTCATATAAAAAAAGCATATATCTGTTATATTTTTTGCATATTTCTTCATTGCCTTTTTTGACTACTTTTTTCTCACAGTTCCAATTGTTTTTCATCAAACACAAAACGCCAAGGTGCGCTTCAAAAATGAAGCAATTTGCCGAATTTGTGTTTTGGTAAATTTCATCCTTGTTAATTCCGTTTTGATATTTTTTTAAGTCATTTTTCAAAAAAATGACAAATTCGTCATCACTTTTCAGCTGTCGAATAAAAGGGATTTTTAAAATTCAATTAAATTATACTAAAAACCCAAATGCGCAAAAATATGAAAATTAAAATAAAATACCAGAATTGTAAAAGTAAATTAATAAATTCAATATATGTTTGAAATCTGAGTAATTGAAATTATTCTATGATTGAATTATTTTATGAAAATTTTTAGCTATGTTTTTAGTTTTTTGATTTGGTTTTAAAAGTTCTGGGAAAAGCCTATGGTCAGGGAACGGATTTATATGTTTTTACATGTTTTTTTTTGCGCATATTCTATCGCATGAAAAGCTCAAAAATAGCATTTTCACCTGTTTTCCTTTCAATTAGAGCGAGTTTTTAGCACATATAAAAACATATTTTGGACTTTTTGGGAATAAAAACATATTTTGGGGTTTGGTTGTTTTTGGCACATATTTTGGCGATTTTTTGAAAAAAATTTGGTTTTTTTAAACAAAAATGTCTTTTTTGGCACCAAAATTCTTGGCCAAATGCCCAAAAAATTTTTCAAAATTTTTTATTTTTTTTTTTATCATTTTTTGACCTTTTTTTAATGATTTTTTCATTTTTATGGCAAAATAAATTTTAGCGAAAAATTCCAAAAATAAGCATTTTGCTAGCGAAATGGGTAAAAAAATGAGACTTTTATGCAAAATTCACGTATTTATTAAGTAGTTTTTGGCACATATTTTGGCCTTTTTTGAGGTTTTTAGCACATATTTTGGGTTTTTTTTGGCACATATATATGTACATATTTGGCATTTTTTAGCACATATAAATCCGTTCCCTGCCGATGGCATTAGATTATTAAAAAAATTAAAAATAACATTGGCGATTTGCTTTTAAAAAAAAAACCAAAATCACCTCTGAGTTTACACCATCTGAAAGTACGCATTCAAAAAGGAGGAGAATCATGCCGAAAATTCCATAAATAAAATTCATTGGGAAGAGAGAGAGAGAGCAATTCAAAATTAAATGCAAAAATGAAAATGGGATTTGCTAAATAAATGAAAAAGCATTCATTTAAAAGGAAAGCAATTTTGAAGGTTGGCAAAATCTTCCCACTGTTTAAGGGTATCATGCCTAATTCTGCCCACCCCCCCTCTCCCCCCTGTTTAAGCATTTCTTGCCTAATTCTGCCCACCCCCCCTCTCCCCCCTGTTTAAGCATTTCTTGCCAAATTCTGCCCCCCCCCCCTCCCCCCTGTTTAAGCATTTCTTGCCAAATTCTGCCCCCCCCCCTCCCCCCTGTTTAAGCATTTCTTGCCAAATTCTGCCCCCCCCCCTCCCCCTGTTTAAGCATTTTTTGCCAAATTCTGCCCCCCCCCCCCCCCCCTCTGTTAAGCATTCCACTGCATCACAGATTTGGCAATTATTTGCCAACAATATATCGAAGGGTATCATGCCAAATTCCCCCCCCCCCCCTCCCCTCCGCCCTGTTTAAACATGAGAATCTGGGATATTGATCGTTTTGTGCCATTTTTATGCAATGGTAAAGAATAGAGGGGGGAGAGAGGTTGAGAGAAACATTATTATTTGGAGATTGGAGAAATTAAAAATTGAATTGGAAAAAAATAATAATTTTAGTTTTTGAATTTTAATTTTGTAATATTTCGAAAAATTCAAAATTTTAATTAATAATATTTGAATTTAACAATCAGTTACAAATAATAAAATTTGAATTTGTTTTCTTTGCTTTTTAAAGGTCGTACGACAAATCCAGATCACGGACCGAGCCCGGGCCCTTACATTCTAAGAAATCCATAATTTTTGTCGGGCGGCACACCCGTCGGCACCGTCGAGTAAGAAATTCTCGGATATTTTAATTAGCCAAGGAATCAAAATTGGACACTTTAGGTTTTCTCGGCTAAAAGCAGGCTAATTTTTCTGAATTTCTGTCGCTTCTCTAATTTTTAAAATAACAACAACATGAAAAATCATTATAAACACTAATTGGAGCATTTATTTGCATATTTGCACTGTCCTGTCTTAGCTTTTGTTTGGATTATTTTTCATCATTTTACATTTTTTATGAACCTTTTTCTTTAACATAATGTTTTTAAAAATTATTTCCTTTCGCTTTATATTTGATTCTTTTCAATTTTCCTTTGATAAATTGTTTTATATCATTGCAAGAATTAATTAACATTTAAATACCATAAAAGCAAATACAGTATTAAAATGCATTAGTACAGTATGAATGGAAATCTTACTGAAAAGACAGACAGGGAATGACACCATATTGTAACTTGACATATCAAAAAATAATAATTTACAGAATGTTTTGTCAGTTTTTTACACCGTAACAAAGTTCAAGATAAAAAAAGTTCTGTAAAAAAGTGGTCAAGAATTTTTTGGGCAAAGTTTGGATTAAAAATCATACAAATTTTTGTTTTTCATTTTTTTTTGTCTTAAAAAAACACAGTGAAAAAGCATTCACCGGTTAAGTGACACAATTCGGCAGAGGATAATAATTTTCAATTTATTTTTATGTGCATTTCTAAATATGAAATTTAAATTGCAGATTTTAAGAAAATTAGAAAAAACTATACAATTGGTTTATCAAATATGAATAATAAATTTTGGATCTTAGCACATATTTTGTTGTTGTTTTTTTCATAATTTTTTTTTTACTATATAAAATTTAATCATTAAAAAGAAAAATTATTTTTAAATAATTATTTAAAGACGACTTATTTTTTATTCTTAATTTGCAATTATTTGATTAATAAATCTTTGGCAAAAATTAGCCCAAATGTTTTTATGCAGAAAAAAAAATGTTGAAAATGATAGCAAATTCACAAGGTAAAGAATGTCGTAAAATTGTAAAAGTCATATTTGGCTAGCCAGAAAAATGAAAATTTTGAAATCTAATTTTTTAAAAATATTTGCAAATTCTGACTTTTACTGAAAAAATTATGACAGTTCAAGTTTACATATGATGATAGGAAAAAAATATGGTCAATAATAGCAAAAAAAAAAATTGAAACAAATAAAACTTTTTGAAAATTCTTTAACCATAATTAAATTAAAAACAATTTTTTTTTTTTTTTTTTTGCAATAATTGTCCACCAAAGTTACAGTAACAAAGCTCCCAATCTCCAAATCTCAGGTACAGTATGAAGTCCACCAAAGTTACAGTAACAAAGCTCCCAATCTCCAAATCTCAGGTACAGTATGAAGTCCACCAAAGCATCTCTCTCCCCCCTCAGACAACGCATCAAAAAAACCTACCTCTGACTACCCATACACCGCACTCAGTGACCAACTTGCGGCGATTTCACAACAAATGGACAACAACAATGCCGACCCTGTCTCCAAACAACTTCTACAAATTTGTGTCGCACTTTTGCAGCAAGTTCAAAAACAGCAGGCCTTCATCTCCGAGCAGGACCACGAACTCCAACACTTCCGACAACAGAAAATGATGGAGGAGGCCATTCAGGATCACGAGCGGCGCCGAAGTGTGGTGGTGCAAGGCATGCCCGAACCGGTCGGGGACAAACCATCGGAGCGAGTCGCTGCCGACCGGACCGAATTGTCGCACGTACTCGACGAGCTTGGCGTCGAGTGCCCATTGATCAGTTATCGAATGGGTCCTCCTTACCAAGCCGGTTCAGGTCACCGCCCGCGCTTAATCAAAGTCATTCTCCCAGCCTCAAAATTCCAAAGGCAGCTGCTGGCGGAATGGAACAAAAAAAGGACACAACTGAAGCAAAATGGAAAGTGGAACACATTGAACATCCGGCCATCGCTGAGCCCAGCGGAACTGGAGGAGCGCAAAGCGATGCAAAAGGAGTGCACCGAAAAAAGAAAGGCTGAACCAAACGCGGACTGGATCATCTACGCGGGAAGCATTGTCAAGAGATCGGAGGTTCCCAATTTTCGTAAAAATAATTGACTCTCCACCAAATCACTTTTGAACAATAAATATTTCTCACAAAATAGAAATAGCTTTTCCGGTTTTAAACATGTAAGACCCAATAACCCAATACCGAAAATAGGGGAAGTTAAAGCCTGCTTAATTAATATAAGATCACTTTACAACAAAATTGATGAAATTTCCTTAAATTTGGTAAATAAAAACATAGAAATTTGTCTGTTAACTGAAACATGGACAAAGGAGGAAAACCCAATCCACTTTAGTCCATGGATAATCGAAAACTATAACTTTATTTTTTGTCATAGAAAATCTCAAAAATTAACGCGTGGGGGTGGTTGCGGTGTTTTAATTAAGAAAGAAATTGAGTTTTTTGTAAAATTTTCTGAAACAAAATACAATTGCGAAATTTTGGTTTTTCAATTACAAAAACTAAAATCAATTAGATTTGTGCTTGTTTACCGGCCACCTAAGACAACACATAGACAAACCAAGGAACTTTTTAAATTTTTAGAAACATTTTATAGCCACAATTGTGTTGTGTTAGGAGATTTTAATTTCCCGAATAAGGACCTGGTATGGAAGGAAGGGCAGCCCATTTCTATGAGTAAATTTGGTGAAATTTTTTGCCACTTTTTTAGTAAGCTTTCTTTTTTCAATGCCACCAATGGACCCACCAGGGAAAATTCGTGGTTAGATTTAATTTTACCGGCGAATGATCAAATTGTAAAGCAATGTACTATTGAAGGTGGTGTTTTTTCCTCGGATCATTTAGCGCAAATTTTTACATTGACTATTCCAAAAACACTACAAAAAACAAAATTCTTTTATACTCGACGGTTTTTTCCGTCGAATGTGTCTCTTTTTAATATTATGGTTTCTTCTAGAATTAGCGCTTTATCTAATGAACATTTTAGTGTGAACGAAAAATACAACGCCTTTAATAATACATTGCTAGAAACCTTAAACGAGTGTATTCCAATGAAAAGAATTACCAAAAAAGATATGACCCCTAAATATCCAACGCATTTAATTACATCCATCAAAGAGAAAGCCAGACTGTATAGGCAATGTAAAACTGACCCAACAAAAAAAGCACTTTATGATAGCATTAGTTTATATATAAAAATACAAACAAATAAATTTCACTCGCAAATTGAGAAAAAGGCTATTTCAAAGGGAAGAAATTCCATTTTTAAATACCTACAAAAATACGATGTTAATCCCTTTGAAATACCGAATTTAGTCTTTGAAGACAAATGCTATCATGATGGTGATGAAAAATGTGAATTATTTGCCAACTTATTTGCAAATTCGTTTAACAATTCTGATGTTGACCCAGGTTGTTATAGCCTGGGTAAAACTTGTGCTAATCAATGCTTTATATCAGATATAGACTTTAACATCATCGAGACACAAAAACTCTTGAAAAAACTCCCGAATAAAAACGGGACCTCCCCGGATAATATTAGCTATAAAATATTGAAAAACTGCCATTCTTCTTTGGCAACTGTTATTACTGACCTGTTCAGGATTTCATTAGACTCTGGTTCTCTTCCAGATATTTGGAAGGAATCAATAGTTTTTCCCCTTTTCAAAAAAGGGGACAAATTTAATCCTGAAAATTATAGGCCTATTTCTCTAACCTGCTCACTTTGCAGGGTTATGGAGAGAATTCTTAGCCAAAATATTTACAACTTTCTCCTAAAAAACAATAAAATTTCGGAATACCAATTTGGTTTTGTTAGGAATAGGTCTACGACAAGTCAACTAATAACAGTTGTGGAAGATTGGTATGAGGCAATTATAAATGGAAAAAATGTTGACTGTATTTATATTGATTTTCAAAAAGCATTTGACTCAGTGCCCCATAATTTACTTTTATACAAATTGGAAAAAATTGGTATAAAGGGCAAACTTTTAATGTGGATAAAGGGTTTTCTGAGTAATAGGATTTTTCGAGTTAAAATTGGGGATTCTTTATCCTCAAGTAAAAAAGTTAACTCTGGTGTCCCCCAGGGTTCTGTCCTGGGCCCTTTATTATTTCTGATTTATATTAACGATCTTCCTGATGCTTTGCCATCAGGAGTGAAAATAAAATTATATGCGGATGATGTTAAATTGTATATATGCTATAAAGCAAGATCTGACACAGAAATTATGCATAAAGCATTGCATAATTTATTCGAATGGGCAAATAAATGGCAAATAAAAGTTTCAATTCAAAAAACTTTTGTATTATATTTGGGTTCAAAAAACCCAAAAGAAACATATAAATTTGATGGAAATACAATTAATGCAGTGGATACAATTAGGGATTTAGGAGTAAACATTGATAACAAATTACAATTTTCCGATCATGTAAATCAAATAACAAGGAATGCGTATTTACGTATGCGTTCCTTGTTTCGAATAATTAAATCCAAATCGTCTAAGATTTGGATTACATTATATAAAACTTATATTAGGCCTTTATTGGAATACGCTCCGGAGGTTTGGAATCCGTCTCTTCAAAAAAATATTAAAAAAATCGAAAAGTGTCAAAAATATTTCACCAAAAGGGTATTTTTTAAATGCAGCCTTCCACCAATTCCATACCAAAATCGATTAGAATACCTGCAACTGCCAACACTTGAGAATAGGCGAAAGCTATTTGATCTGTTCATGGCGCATAAAATTGTTTATGGCCGAACAGATCTGAAACTATTTTCAATTTTTAATCCATCGACACGCTTTAACATCCCCTTTTACAGATTTAACACAAAATATAAACTGGGCAAAAAATTCATTCCCTTTGCTGGGAGGGTAACAAAATTGTGGAATCAACTCGATAAAGAATTAATTAAAACAAACTCTTTAAATCAATTTAAAACAAAACTTAAAAGTTCACTAGGGTAAATGTAGACCGGAAAAGCTAGAATTATAACAAATTCCTAAGTGATTTGGTGTTTTTATGTTTCGACCTCATTTGACTTTGACCTCAATTTATTTTATTTATTTTCACATATTTTTGTATTTTTAATTTCCTGTGATCATCCAAATATTTTGTCACTTACTCTACGACACATTTAAGAATAGTCGTCAGAGTAAGTGGTCTTCGCCCTTCTGATGACTTTTTTATTTTTATGAATAAACAAAAAATCATATAAACAAAAAATCATTTATCTGACTGTCGATTAAGATGCCCCAATTGTGATTGTGCCATTGGGATAGAAACATCGGACACTGATAATGGCACAAATTCTGAAAATTTGAAATTCCAATGTCCCGGGTGTCAATTCAAAATGTGCCGAAAATGCAAAGCGAAATGGGATGAACAGCACAAAGATTTGACATGTGAACAGTTTGACAAACTGAAAAATTACAAGGATGACGAAATATTGTAATTATTATAAATAAAAATAATGCTATTATCATAATAATTAAAAATGGAGTGAAAAAAAAATATAAAATTAAATATAATTTCAATTATATAATTTTTTGTGAAAAGTGTAAATAATTTTGGTTGAATAATAATTGTATTTAGCGACCCATCATTAGCGGTCATCCACCAATGTGTTAAATGCAACATTAAATTTATAAAAGACCGTGGTTGCAATCATGTGATTAAATTAAAAAACAAAAAAACTAAATATTTTTTTTTTAATATTTTATTTATTTATGAAATATATTTAATTGAATTAATTCATTTTTTTAAAAACAGATGGAATGCCCCAAATGTAAAACTCATCAATGTTACTGCTGCAGAAAGGCTACTGGAAAACAATATGACAAACATTTTTGCGTGTAAATGAAATTATAATCTAAAATTCCATATTCTCTAAGCAAATAATTATTTAAAATATTTTAATTACAAGTAAATTTAAATAAAAAATTTTGGTATATAAAAATTTTTTTCTAATTTTAATGGGTTTATTTATAAAAATTTCTTTAACGAATATAAAATAAATTCTTTCCTTATATTGCATATTAATTTATAAAATTTGTTAATAAAGCTGTGGAGGCACATCGGGGCAAACGAAATGTCCAAAGTGCAATAAATGTCGTGTGTCTTCGGATGTACGCGAAACAGAAGAGAAATATGCGGAACGAATGCAAAGAGTAATTTAAAAAAAAATAAATTGAAAAATCGAAAATTTTCATTTTTAGGATTTTGAAAAAGGAAAAATAGTCATTTCAAATTTGACAAATAATTGGTATGGCACTAAAGAGAACAAAGAAAACTAAGAAGACAGTCAAAAGAAGAAAAACAAAACGAATTTACGGCGCGCTATGTAAAGAAGGGATTTCGGGGGATGATTTAACAGATATGTGATTTTTTGGGACCCTTTTTCATTTCGGCTTATTTTTCAAGTGAATTTTACGTAAATATCCATCATGAACCGGTTTAAATCACGAAAAAATTAACAAAATTGGAGGCAATTATAACTTTTTAGACTTATCTCGTCAACGGCTTTCGAATGACACCGAATTTGTTCAAAAATTTTTATTTACAATTTCTTTTTGGCACATTTCGCGACAATTTTCGTTATTTAATCAGGTTCAAAAAACCGGTTTAAGTGCTTTGTCGTGCAGCTTTTTTGACGGTT
>SIJG01000015.1:605479-692482 GCA_023374025.1 Heterodera schachtii
ACTATCTCAACAATAATCAATTGGAATTTTTTTTGAAAAATAAAATTTAAAAAAATTTGATTTATTGTACGAATTGCCTGTGTAATTTGGCGGAATTTCGAAAAAAGCCCTCTGCTTTAAGCTAGGAGGCTAAATTCATAATCAGTGTGCGGGTTGAACAGGCAGCAGGTGAGATAAATGATAAGTTTGATCACAAACAATGTCATGAACACGACAAATGCCAAAATGTACTTGCCATGGTTATTGCCAGGCAAATGAAATGCCATATAAACAGTGCCAATCAGTGCAATGGCACACATGCCCATCGTTATACGGCATTTGAATCGGTTGTCATCACTGTTTCGCAATTGGTAACTGTCAGTGGCACCACGAATAATCGAGCGGAATTCACGAAATCTGTCTGATAATTGGCATACGTTTTGGGCGTCGAGTTGGCAGTGCTGGCACAACAATGGCAGCAGATACATTGGCATTTTTGTTGACATTTTGCTAGATTTCAGCAGTGTTTAATTTAAATTTTTGAAAATTATATAGTATAAGGGATTTCTCGAGGAGAGAAAAGTCATGGATCGGAGAGGAATTCCCTGTCAAATTGTCTTGGATGGCTAAAGATTTAAAAAATGTCGGTGAGTAACACCCTTGTCGGGAAATAAATTTTCACAAAAGTCGAAAAAATAAACATAATTTTTTAAAAAATGAATTTCTTTGACTGAAATAGAAAAAACAAAAAAATCTACCGTATCCTTCAATGTTTTTTAATGAGAAAATTATTAAAGCAAATAGGCAAAAATTGTTTACTTGTCAGCTAATTAACCTAATGATTCAAATGAATGCCTTCCCTACCGACCGTTAGAGCTAATAGGCCCATCGCCAATTTGAAGTGTTCATAAAGTTTGCCAACATTTGATTGGTTTTTATCATTTAGAAATTCGTTTTTTGCCAATTTTTGACCTTTTTCGCTAATTAGTTGATTAATGGTACTGTTTTGTAGCAAATTTGTCACCGTTTCATGCACATTTTCTAATGTTTGTTCAATACTTATGCCAATTTCGATTTGCTTGCAAAAATTTTGACGCAATTTTTCAAATTTGGCATCCATTTTCTTTCTATGTTTTATATTGCACATAATGCCAAATGCCTGTTTTTGAGCCCGTTCATTTAACATTTGACCTTCAAAAGTTGCCGACGAATTTATTCCATTTTGCCATGAAACCGAGTCCAATAATTCATGGGCATACAAAAATAAATCTTAAAATGTCTTTTTTTAATTCATTTAAATATATTTAAATACTTTCGTGCCATTCTTCCGCTTTTGGCACATTCTGCGGGTGTACATAATTACTTTTTGAAATTATAAAAAATAAAAATGTGAGTTTCCAGTTGAGCGTAGTCTTTTCCGATTTCATTTGAATTTTTGTCTAAAAAATAAATAAAGTTTTTAGTAATTATTGTTTTTAACTAAAATTTTTAATATTAAAGCTTTTTTGTTGTAATATAATTTGTATATTTTTTCTTATTTTAAAATAAAATATATTTTTTTTTTCAATTTTCCCATATAAAATTATGTTCACAGGTATTAACGATTTACGTATTGATTATATTAAGGAAAGCGTTTCACAAAATGATTTTTTTAAATTTTTATTATATAATAACAATTATATATTTTGTTAGCTAATATAATATAAAGCTAAATAATTTAATGAAAAATATTTTGACTAAATTTGCGTTTCTATTTGTTATCATAATGTGTCTTATTCCAAGGACGGTCCTTGAAAATAGATCAGCCAGCTGTAACTCTTATGTACATCCTTGAATCGTTCTTGAAAACTTTTTATTTTCAAACCCTCACTTTTTAATATGTATATTTTTAGCTTTAACAAAATTTATTGCTTCATCACTGTGCGCAACCTATTTTGTTGTTTTTTTCTCATAATATTCTCACTCATAGTGCTAGGGATTTCGTACATTCTGCCAAACTTGGCTTGGCTAACAATTTTGTCTAAAAACTTACCAAATTTGCGATTTGAGCCTATTTTTTTTATGAAAAAATAAGTTTTTGTGGCAGGCGGCGCCGGGAAAAAATTTTGAAAATTTGAGTTAATATTGTTAACAAAGGTAAAAATGTGAAAAGTGTCTAAAAACTTTCAAATTTAAGGGTGTTCAAAAAGCAACAAAATTAAGCCAAATCAGTATTGAAATATACATATTTTTTAAAATTAAAAATTCTCATCAAGAAAATAAATAAATAAATTTTGGGAGATTAAATTTTGAGAAAATTTTTCATTTTAAGGGTGGCATTTTTTTAAAATTTTGGATCGATGCTTAAGCGTGTGTTTTTTGTTTATATTGCATTTTTGTTAACAAATTTTGGGCAAACCCTTGTCAGCAGAATTGTCACTTAACCGGTGAATGCTTTTTCACTGTGTTTTTAAGACAAAAAAACGAAAAACAAAAATTTGTCAGATTTTTAATCCAAATTTTTCCAAATATTCTTGGCCAATTTTAAGCATACTTTTTTCATTCTTTGGTTTTGGTCTTATTGTAAATTTTATTACGGTGTAAAAAACGAAAAAAACATTTCTGTAAAATTTTGTTTTGGATATCATTTCAAGGGGCGCCGGACTTTTCGACAGAAATATTATAAATTTTAGGAGGCGACTTTTCGTCAGTAAAAAGTAAGTAGGTTTCAAATTTAGGGGGGGTGTAAAATCGTAAAAATTTAATCCAAAAAACAACAAAATTAAGCCAAATCAGTATTGAGATACATAAATGTAAAATCAAAAATTCTTATCAAGAAATGAATAAATTTTGGTGATGAATTTTTGCAATTTTTTTTATTTCTTGGGGGTGTATTTTTGAAAATTCTAGGGGTCGATTCTAAGGGGTGAATTTTTCTGAAGTTTTTAAGCAATGGAAGCTCAGGAAAAAATAGGTTAGTTAAATCCGCTGTAGAAATGTCCGGGAGCCATTTCAAGGTTACAATTTGGTGTCATTCTCTTCTGTCTGCCTTCAGTGAAAATTTCTCTATCCTACTGTCACGTTCGTTTTAAACGATCATACTGTATCTGCTTATATGGTACCCGGTGTTTAAATTTAAAAGTTAATTTAATTTAAAATTAATTCTTGTTATGATGTAAAACAATTTATCATAGGAAAATTGAAAAGAATCAAATGAAAAATGGAAAAGAAATAATTAAAAAAACATTATGTTAAAGAAAAAGACATAAAAAAGATGTAAAAATGATGAAAGAGAACCCAAAGGAAAGCAAAGACAGGACAATGCAAAAAAAAAAATGCTTCAATTAGTGTTGTTTTTTTTTTGATCATTATCATTTAAATGTCGTTGGCATTTTAAAAATGAGAGAAGTGGCGGAAAATTAAGAAAATTTTTAGCCCATTTCTAATCGATTTGAAAATTCAAAAATCCATTTTTGGTTTGAGCTATTGTGGCATTTCGGTGCAGATAGCTGTGCCGCCCGACAAAAATTATGCATTTCTAATGAGAATTACTAATTGAAGCAAATCAAATCACGATTAATTAGGCTAAAATGAATCGATGAAAATCATTTTTTGGTTGACTTGTGCCAAGTGCCGAAATCACATTCAACACAAGCAATGCATAATCATCTTGACAAAATAAAAGAAGAAGCCAATGGCACTTCCGACAAACGTAAACATATGATAAATATAATTTGGAATTGCCGAATTCATATTGTATTTCAATTGAGTGGCAATTGCACAGCATAAAAGTATGCCAGTGGTAATAAGCCCAGCAATGGCACCCGAGCATTTGTCATCATCGGCACGTTTTCGGCGTCTTAGGCTGTTTTTGTTGCCATTTTTGGGGGTAATAATTGGCAATTTTTTTGCTAAATGCAAATTTTTTATAAACAATAATTAATTGAAGTTAATTACCTTTAATTGTTTCACTGAATTGCACAAATCCGTTCATTGATAATTCAATTAATTTTGCGAAATCTTTTTTGTTCCCATTGGTCAGAAATGAATTTTTCAAAATGTTTGCAAGAATTTGATTTTGATTTTTCAATGAGGCGTTCATTTTTGTGGCCATTTCTTTGATGCTTCCATTGATTTCTTCGTTTTTTACATTTTCCCAGTAATTTTTTAAAATTTTTTGACCATTTTCGTCCATTTGAAATTCAAATTTTGAATTATAAAATAAGCGATTAAACAATTTTTCATTATTTTCTTCATCTAATTCATTTGCAGCAGAATTTCCAGGGTTTAATCCTTTGACCATTTTTGATGCAGAATTCAACATTTCATTTACCGTTTTCACCATTTCTAAAGGGAATATCAATTATACTTTTAAATAATTATCGTATTTAAATTTAAATTGGTTTTTTAGTCACAATTCATAATGAAAATTGAAAAATTCCGTATTTTACACATTCTATAACGAAAATTTATTTTCCAATACCTTCGTGATTTACCGAAAATTGATCAACATTATTGCTTTGATGCTGATGACTTTTGTTTATCACAAGTACAACCAAAATGCTAATTACACCAATTAAGGCCATTTTAATTGTATTTTATGAAATAAAATAATTTTCCAACGTGAATATATATATAATAGTTCGCTGCTTTAGGAGAAAAATAATAAATTTTTTTTTTTTCTTAATGAAATGTATAATCAAATGAGTGATACGTCAATTAGGCATTAAAATGCAAACAAATTGCCGGAAAAGTTTGTTATTATGCAATAAAATGCATATAATAAAAGTCAATTAGGCATTTAATAGACGGGAATATATTAATTAAGCATCTCATTGAAAAATTTCAATTTTGTTGCGACTTCTCTTGGAATGAATATTAATTTTATTATTTTACAGCCAATTAATTACATAAAAAACATCGAAAAAAATTTGTAAATTCAGTTAATTACCCCTCACTGTACACAAAATAAAATTTGTTTACATGACAGTTTAAATTATTCAGACCTTAAAATTTGAAAATTTAAATTAAAAAAAAGAAGAAAAAAATGTAGCCAAGGAGTAGGAAATGAAAGAACTAAACTCATAACATTGTCAATGTCAAAGAAATTAAACACATTCTTGGTACTCTTGGAATAATTCGATTTGTCAAAATGTTTTTTAGCCAACAAAATTTTAAGAAGTTTAATTTTTAAAACAGAAATTTTTCTTTTTTTTTTTTTGAATAAAACTATTTTAAAATTTTGAGCAAAACAAATAAGCCTAAAGCAAAATTATATGTGCCAAGAATTGTTTAATATTTTAATAGTCAGTCCTATACTTGCTGCTATTTGGTCCGAAATGAATCAATTTACGGTGTCATGAAAATTCATACAAAAATTAACTTACCCAAAGGCAACAATAATTTTTTAAACATTTTTTAAGAAAATTCTTATTCGATTATTAATTCCAAATGAGTATTTTTTATAAAGTGGAAAATAGAGAATTTTTCTAAAAAATATTAATATAAATGTGATTTTATTCTCATATTTGCTTTGCCTTTTATTCCAATATTCCTACTTTCTTTAATAACCAAATTTTCATTACATCAAAGTCATTAAAATATTTTAATTATACTTTTTAACATTCTGACAATATAAATCACCAGTATAATATAATCACCAGTAGAATGTAATCTCCAGTAGAATATAATCACCAATAGAATATATAATCACCAATAGAATTTATTCACCAGTATAATAGAAGCACCAGTAGAATATAATCACCAGTAGAATATTAGGAATCATATTCAACAAGTTTTTTTAATATATTTTCGCTTATTACATTAGAATAATAAATGCATTAAGAAGAAATATTGTGCCATAACAAACTTTTTTTTTAAATATATGTTTAATATCTTTGCCTTTTGTTAGGCCGGTACCCAAATGTCCGCCTCACTTTATTTATTTTGTATCTTTCCCTCGTCCACCTTATCTCTCTTGTCTCCCTCCGTCCATAAATACCCCGCTTTTTGACCTTCCCTCGTCATTTGTCTCATTCGCATCATTTTCCCCAATTTTGTTATTTATTTTATTTGCTCCATAAATATTGATTCTTTGTTTGCCCTCAACGGCATAACAATTGGCGAAGCCTGTGAGACATTGTTTGTTTGTAATTTGGAATTACGTCTCTGCGGGCCCCCTTCAATTCATTTGAATTTGATTAAAGCTGCTTTTGGAATTTATTGGAGTGCTTTCAGCATCCAATAACACTTTCCAATTCGACTTCTTTTTGGGAAAGAGTCGAAGGCATTTGTTTGAAGCCGATTGTGGATTGTTTTGTTTATTGTCTAGGCGACAATAAACATTTTTCGTCGTTCTCTGTTAACAGTTTGGCACTGTTTAACAGTTGTTAAATTTTGCGCCGCTGTTATTGTGTTTTGGCAACATAATTTCAGTTCGTCCACGAGCACCCACTCTGATAATATCTTGGCGCTATTATTAATAGAGTGGTGAACGACAATCAAAATGGCAAATCCATCGGTTCAGCAATTGATGGACATGGTTAAGCAACTGCTTGAAGCACAGCAAAATGCGCCGCAAACAGGCCAGCAACTCTCCAATGTGCCGTCGCTACCGAATGTGGAAAACTTTGAATTCGGAGAGCAAAGCACCGACATCGAGGACTGGCTGCAGCAATTCGACTTTGCTCTGGACTGTGCCGCACCGAATTTGCAGGATGTGCTGAAGGTGAAGCTTCTAATGACGAAGCTCAGCAAGGAAGCATTTGCCGAGTACAAAAAGTCCTGCATGCCGAAAAATGTGACAGACTTCGACTTCGCGAAGACTGTGGAGCAGCTGAAGCGTTTGTTTGCCAGGCCTCAATCCATTTGGATTGACAGATATGACTGCCTGCGTGCATCCGAACTAGAAGACGAGGAATTCAGAGCATTTGTGAACCGACACAAAAGGCTGTTAAGGGATTTCAACTTCAAGAAGCTGAAAGAGGAGCAGTTTAACTGCCTGATGCTTTTGATTGCAATGAAATCGCCGAAGAACGCGGATCTTCGAAAGCTAATTTTAGCAAAGTTGGCAGCAGATGGTGACCTCGTTCGGTACGACAACATGGTGGAAGACCTTCAAGTGTACCTGTCGACCATTGCCGAGGCTAAAGCGCTTGAGCAGCCGATGTCTTCGAAAAATGTTTATGCTTTGAAAAAGAAGCATAAACGCGAAAGAATTCCGAATCGTCGAAAGGGAGCAGCGAATCGTCAGCAAGCCAAAGGAGCCACCGATCGCAACCGAAGTGTTAGCGTTGCGGAAAATGGCACTCTCCCAAGCGTTGTTCGCATGGCAAGTCCTCCTGCAGAAAGTGCAATGAGATTGGACATTTGGACAGGATGTGCGACCAGCACAAGGCTTGGCTTAAAAGAAATGGGGACAAAAAGGATGGAAAAGCCGTGAACACATTTCGGCTTGGAGGATTATTTCTGCCGGACTCAGATAGTCGGAGAAAATTGATCGAGATCCCGCTAAAGATGGATGGCACTGAAGTGGAATTTGTTGCTGATTTTGGCACTGAAAGAACTGTGGTCACGAAGGACGCACACCGCCAAATCGGAAGTCCATGGTTGAGCCGTTGCACTGAACGGGCAAAATACCACGACGGATCCACTCGCCCTCTTTTGTGAAAAGGGCAGGCCAAATTCTCGATCGGTGATCGCTCTTGCACTGGACAATTCTATGTTGCCAAAGGAACAAAGAATTTGCTTGGAATGGACATGCTCCACAGTTTGGGACTGTTGGACACCTTCTGGAAGAGCCAAGAAGGGAATGGCAAAGTTGCAAAAGTGGAAAAGAAGTCCGATTCAACTGCTGATCAAAGTGAAAAGCCGAAGAAGCAATACAGCGGAAAGAAGCCAAAATTTGCTTTGGGAGCAAAGGTCATTGCTAGTTTGGGACTGCAACCTTGGCGCGCTGGATACGTCGTCAACCATCAAGGGACGATGTACGAAATCCGTTTTCCAGATGGAACAACCGGCAAATTCCCAGAAAAAGGTGTAGAGGCAGGTGCTTTGGACTCGGACGAAGAAAATTTTGATGGTTTGGGCACAGCAAAACGTCGAAGTGCTTGGTCGGCATTGATTGCGACCAGCGAAAGCGTGAAAACGTGATCGCTTGATGGCTGACGACGATGAACCGATGAGCCACCGCCGAAGGATGAAGCGGGACGGATTTTTTTTTAAGGGGGAAGGTATTAGGCCGGTACCCAAATGTCCGCCTCACTTTATTTATTTTGTATCTTTCCCTCGTCCCCCTTATCTCTCTTGTCTCCCTCCGTCCATAAATACCCCGCTTTTTGACCTTCCCTCGTCATTTGTCTCATTCGCATCATTTTCCCCAATTTTGTTATTTATTTTATTTGCTCCATAAATATTGATTCTTTGTTTGCCCTCAACGGCATGGTGCTGGGACGTTACTCAAAAACCGCCACAATGGGCGTTACTCAAAAAACCGCCAAATGGAATTTTTTGTGTTTTAGGCATTAAACATCTAAATGGGCGTTACTCAAAAAACCGCCAAATCAGACAATTGCAAAGATTTTCAAGAAAAAATTCTTAGAAATTTTTTTGAAAAATTTTTTAAGCTATTTTTTGGAATATTTTCGAAAAAACTTACTAATTTATTAAAAATTTCAAAAAAAAATTGCTGAAATTTTTTTTTTGAATTTTTTCATAAAAAATTCTAAGCTTTTTTCTTAAAAAATTTCTATTTAAACAAAATTTCGGCGCAAAAAAAATTTAAACATTTAATAGAAATTTTTTAAAAAAAAAGCTTAGAATTTTTTATGAAAAAATTTTTTTTTGAAATTTTTAATAAATTAGTAAGTTTTTTCGAAAATATTCCAAAAAATAGCTTAAAAAATTTTTCAAAAAAATTTCTAAGAATTTTTTCTTGAAAATCTTTGCAATTGTCTGATTTGGCGGTTTTTTGAGTAACGCCCATTTTGATGTTTAATGCCTAAAACACAAAAAATTTCATTTGGCGGTTTTTTGAGTAACGCCCATTGTGGCGGTTTTTGAGTAACGCCATAGCACCAACGGCATAACACCTTTTTTCAATGATTTGGTAAAAAATGTTTCGGCATTTTTCCGTAAAATTTATTTCTATTTCGTGATTTTTATTTTCCAATTCAATAACAAAAAAAAAAAAGCAAAAAAATATTTAATAAACAACTTTAGAAAATACTTAAAAAATCAAAATTTAATTTTTGATTATTTTCCAACTCATTTCAATAATTGTTGTAACCGTGACGTAACTTTTTTAATTACAAAAAGTACTAATTAGGTTTACACGGCACCTAGAATTCGGAAATATTTCACTTCCGGGGTTTCCGGGTCAAGAAAAGGCGGGGCTCGGGTGTTCGGGTTCAAGTAATTAAAATTCATAATAAAATTAAAATTCTGAATCACGGGACTTGGGTCTAATTAAAGGTACACAATTTCATGGAAGGAACGGTACTTGAATTAGGTACTTGAATGGCCATTAAAATAGTTTTTTTTGCCATTATTTTGGCGTTTTGTCACCTATTTTTTCAATATTCCGACTTTTTTTGTAAAATTTCTCAACAAAAATGCAAGAAAATCAAAAAATACACCTCTAAGATCGACCTAAAATATTTTCAAAAAATACACCCTAAAAGGTTAACTTAAAACTTTTTTTTTATAAAAATTGCAAAAATTTTTTAAGGATGACTATTTTCGGGGGGAAGAGGAAAAATTATTCAGTTTTGAACATATTTTTTTAATGAAATTCCTGAAAATCCCAAAAAAAAAAAATTTTCCCGTCGGCGCCTATCGGCGCCGCCATGCCATAAAATTCCCTAAGATTTCAAAAGTTGACATAAAATTTGTCTTAGAAAAATGGACTTTTTGGTGAAAATCTGTAAACAAATCAGAAAGAAATTACAAAAAAAAATTTCCGGCGGCGCCTACCGGCACCGCCGGACTTCCCACGCCTAAAAAAGAAAGTTTTTTTTTAATGTATATTTGATTTAAAAAAATACATTTGAATTAACTTCATTTAAATTTCTCGGTTCTCGATTCCCGAGTCGAGAAATTTCTCGGGTTTTTGGGTCTCGGTTCTCGTATCGTTTCTCGGGGTCATTTGTCGGTTCTCGTATCGTTTCTCGGGGTCATTTCTACCGTTTCTCGGGGTCATTTCTCGGTTCTCGTATCGTTTCTCGGGGTCATTTCTCGGTTCTCGTATCGTTTCTCGGGGTCATTTCTCGGTTCTCGTATCGTTTCTCGGGGTCATTTCTCGGTTCTCGTACCGTTTCTCGGGGTCATTTCTCGGTTCTCGTATCGTTTCTCGGGGTCATTTCTCGGTCTCGTTTCTCGGTTCCCGGTAAAAATCACTTCTCGCACATCCCTATTATTTGCAAAAGCAACCAGCGAATAAAATTTTTTTTTTTTTCAATTTTTGGCTGAAAATTATATCACTTTTTGTCACTATTTCGACAATTTTTTTATCACAATTTTGATAATTATTTTGGGATTTTTTGCCACTAAAAATCCTCGCCCTACTAATAACTAGAAAAGTAGCTTAACAACAACAGAAAAAAAAAATGTTTTTCGTGCGTTTCAGACCATAGGGATCAGGCTGGCCGTGATCACGGATCACGGGTCACGGATTTTTTCAATTTTTATGTGATTTTGATCCGTGATTGGCATTTTATATAGGGAATTTTTATTGAGACGAAAATAAGAAATTGGTGTGAAAAGAGATTTTTTGAGAAAAAATTAATAAATAAATTCATTTCTGTTAAGGAACTACACATATATATGTAGATCATAAAGGGCGTTATTTAAAAAACCATCATTATGAAATTTTGTCCCTTATTTAATTTGCCCAAAATCAACACAAATGTTTATTCTGTATGTCCTTTAATAGCGCTAGTTGTTTTAGTTTTAAAGTTATTCTCGAGGAACGCAAAACATGTTTCGAACATTTTTGGCATAACTTTTTTAGTTATATTTTTGAATTTTCCAGGCTCATAAAGTACACGAGTTCTATCGAGATCAAAAATTTGTTTTTAATTGAGCAAAATTATTAACAAAATTGTTTTTTTATGGTAATTTTTTAAAAATGCACATAAGGGCTTCGCAAATGACATAGCCCCCTGAAATTTATTAAAGAAAACTTTCTAACATTAAAATATTTTTGTATTGTTAAAAACAGCATTAAACCATTTTTAACCAATGATTGACATTTTTTGGACATAATCTGTTAATAAATTCACTCAAATTTCAAAAATTTTCACGGGGCTATCGCCTATGGGGGGTTTTGGGTTTTGGGGGGGGAAAAATTTTTTAAAAATTTTTTTTTTTTTTTTTAAAAAAAGGGGCGAAATTTTTTTTTTTTTTTTGGAGGGAAAAAAAAAAATTAAATTTTTTAAAAAAATTTTTTTTTTTAAAAGGGCCCCCTTTTTTTTTAAATTTTATTTTTGGGTTTCTTTATTTTAAAATTTTTTAGGGGCCTTTTTCCCCGGGCCCCCCAAAAAATTTTTTTTTTTAAAACCAAATTTTAAAAAAAAATTTTAAAAATTTAAAATTTTTAAAAAAAAAATTTTTTTTTGGGGGGGGGGGCCCCCAAAAACCCCCCCCAAAAAAAAAAAAAAAATTTTTTTGGGTAAAAAATTTTTTTTTTCCCCCAAATTGGAAAAATTAAAAAAAAAAGGGGAAAAAAATTTTTAAAAAAAAATTTTAAATTCCTTTTTTTAAAAACCTTTTTTTTTTGTTTTTTTTGGGAAAATTTTCCCATTGGGGAAAAACCTTTTTTAAAAAAAAATAAAAGGGGAAAAAAAAATTTTTTTAAAAAACCCAAAATTTTAATTTTTTTTTAAAAAACCCAAATTTTTTTTTTAAAAATTTAATAGCCCAGGGAAAACCAAAAAAAAAAATTTTTTTTTTTTAAAAAAATTTTTAAAAAAAACCTTTTTTTTTTAAATAAAAATTTTTTAAAAATTTTTTGTTTTCAAATTATAAAAAAATTTTTTTTTTTTTTAAAATTAAAAAATATATTTTTTTTAAAAAAAAAAATTTTAATTTTAAATTTTTTTAAAAAAAACCCAAAAATTTTTAAATTTTTAAATTTTTAAAAAAAAAATATAAAAAAAATTTTAAATTTTTAAAAATTTTTTTAATTTTTAAAACCAAAACCAAAAATTTTCCCCGGGGGAATTTTTTCCCCAATTTAAAATTTTTTTTTTTTTCCCCGGGGAAAAGGGTTTTTAAAAAATTTTTTTAAAAATTTAAAAATTTTTTAAAAAAACCCTTTAAATTTTAAAAAATTTTTTAAAACCTAAATTTTTTTTAAAAGAAAAAATTTTTAAAAAACCCCAAAAAAAAGGAACCCCCTTTTGGTTTGGTTTTTTTAAAAAAGGGAAAAAAAAAATTTTTTTTTTTTTTTTAAAAAAATTTTAAAATTTTTTTTAAAAAAAAGGGGGTTTTTTTTTAAAAAATTTTAAAATTTTTTTTTTCCCCCAAAAAATTTAAATTTTTTTGGGGGAAAAATAAAAAATTTTTTTTGGAACCCCTTAACCGGGGTTTTTTCCTTGGTTTTTAAACAAAAAAACCCCCAAAAAAAAAAAAAAAAAACCCAAAAAACCCCAAAGGGCAACCCTTTTTTTTTAAATTTAAATTTTTTTTTTTTTCCAAAAAAAAATTTATTTTTTTAAAAAAAAATTTTTAAAAATTTTGCCTTTTCCCAATTTAAACAAAAGGGAAAATTTTTTTTTTTAAAAAAAAAAAGGAAAACCAAAATTTTTAAATTTTTAAAAATTTTGCCCAAAATTTTTTTTAAAGGCTTTTTTTCTTTTTTTTTTTTTTAAAAGGGTTAAAATTTAAAATTTAAAAAAATTCAAAAATTTTTAAAATTTTTAAAAAATTTTTTTTTTTAAATTAAAAAAGGCCAAAATTTTTTTCCCTTTTTTTAAAAGGAATTCCTTTTTAAAATTTTAAAAAAAATTAAAATAAAAATTTTTCAAAAAATTTTTTAAAAAATTTTAATTTAAATTTTTTTTCCTTTTAAGTTTTTTTTTTAATAAAATTTTTAAATTTTTAAAAGTTTAAAAAATTTTTTTTCCCCCCAAAAATTTTTTTTTTTTTTTTTTTTTTTTAAAAAATTTTAAAAAAATTTTTAAAATTTTTTTTTTTAAAAATAATTTAATTTTTCCCAAAATAATTAAAAAAAAATTTTTTAAAATTTTTCCTTTTTGAAAATTTTTTTTTTTTTTTTAAAACCCCAAAAATTTTTCCCCCCCCTTTTTTTCCTTTTTAAATTTAATTTTTTAATTTTTTTTTAAAAAAAAAAATTTTTAAATTTTAAAAATTTTTTTTAAAAAAAAATTTTTTTTCCCCTTTTATAAAAGAAAAAATTTTTTTTAAAATTTTAATCCTTAAATTTTTTTAAAAAAATTTTTTTTTTTTTTAAATTTTTAACATTTGGGTTCCCCAAAAAATTTTTAAAAAAAAAATTTTTTTTTTTATTAAAAAAAAATTTTTTTTTAAAAATTAAAAAAAAAATTTTTTTAAATTTTAAAAAAATTCCCCTTTTTTAAAATTTTTTTTTTTAAAAAATTAAAAGGGTTTTTTTTTAAATTTTTTTTTAAAAAACCGGGGGGGGGGAAACCAAAAAAATTTTTTTCCCAAAAACCCTTTTTTAAATAAAAAAAAAATTTTTTTTTAAAAAAAAATTTAAAAAATTTGGGGTTTAAAAGGGAAAAATTTTAAAAAAAAGGGGAAATTTTTTAAAAAAAATTTTTAAAACCTTTTTTTTTTTAAAACCCCTTTTTTAAAACCGGGTTTTTTTCCCAATTTTTTTTTTTTTAAAAAAAACCCCTTTTTTTTTAAAAAATTTTTTAAATAATTTTTGACAGGGAAAAAAACCCCCAAAATTTTAAAAAAAAAATTTAATTAAAACCCCGGGGTTTTTTAAAAATTGGATAAAAAAAAAAAATTTTTTTTTTTAAAAATTTTTTTGTTTTTTTCAGGCCCTTTTAAAAAAGGGGAAAAAAAATTCAAGGGGGCCCCTTTAAAAAAGTTTGGCAAAAATTTAAAATTAAAAGGCCCTTTTAAAAAACCCCCAAAACTTTTTTTTAAATTTAAAAAAAATTTTTTTTTAAAAATTTTAAAAATTTTTTTTTTTTTGGGCCCTTTTAAAAGAAAAAAAAGGGGTTAAAAACCAAAAAAAAAAAAGGGGGAAAATTTTTTTTTAAAAAAAAAAAAAAAAAAAAAAAAATTTTTTTGGGGGAAAAAAATTTTTAAATTTTAAATTTTTAAAAAAAATTTTTTTTTTTCCAAAAAAATTTATTTTTTAAAAGGAAAAAAAACCAAAATTTTTAAAAAAACCCAAAAAAAAATGGGAAAAAATTTTTAAATTTTAAAAAAAAAAAATTTTTTGAAAAAAAAATTTTTTTTAAAAAAAAAAAAAAAAAAAGGAAAAAAGGGGAAAAAAAAAAGGGAAAAAATTTAAATTGGAAAAAAAAAAAAAAAAAAAAAAACCCTTTTAAATTAAAATTTTTTTAAAATTTTGGGGGGTTTTTAGAAAATTAAATTTAAAAATTTTTGGGTTTTTTTTAAAATGAACAAAAATTAATTTGGGTAAAAAAAAGGGGAAAAGGTTTGGGAAAAATTAAAAAATGGAAATTTTAAAAAAAAAATTTTTTCCAAAAATTTTTTTTTAAAAAAAAACCCTTTTAAACCCGGAAATTTTTTTAAAAAACCCCCCCCCAAAAAAAATTTTTTAAAAAAATTTTTTTTTTTCCCAAATTATTTTTAAAAAAAAAAAAATTTAAAACCCCTTTTTAAAAAAAAATTTTTAAAAATTTAAAAAAAAAAATTTTTAAAATTTTTTTTTTAAAAAAATTAAAAATTTTTAAAATTTCCAAGAAATTTTTAAAAAGGAAATTTTAAAATTAAAAACAAAAAAAAAAATTTCCCAAAAATTTAAAAAAAGGGAACCTTTTCCCAGGGCCCAAAGGAATTCCAAAAAAAAAATTTGTGGAAAAAAAAAAATTTCCAAAAAGGGAAAAAAGGAAATTTGGGGCCAACAAAACCCCAAAATTTTCCCAAAAGGGGAAAATTTGGGGAAAATTTGGGTTTTGCCAAAAAATTTAAAATTTTAAAAAGGGAAAAACCAAAAAAAAAAATTTTTTTTTTTAAAATTTAAATTTTTTAAATTTTTTAATTTTTTTAAAAAATTTTAAAATTGGAAAACTTTTAAATTTAAAAAAAAATTTGGAAATTTTTTAAAAAATTTCGTTTTTTTTTTTAAATTTTTTTAAAAATTTTTCCTTTAAAAATTAATTTAAATTTTTAAAAAATGGTTTTAAAAAAAAATTTTTTTTAAAAAAAACCTTTAAAAATTTTTTAAAAAAATTTTTAATTTTTTAAAAAAAATTTTTTTTTTTAAAAAAAATTTTAAAAAAAAAAATTTTTTCCCCCAAAAAAAAAAAAAAAAAGGGCCTTTTTCCTTTCCGGAGGGCCCCTTTTTTGGGGGGCCCCCTTGGGTTTTTCCCCCCAAAAAAAAAATTTTTTTAAATTTTTTTTTTTTTTTTTTTTGGGAAAAACCCTTTTGGGGGAAAAAAAAATTTTTTTTAAAAATTTTTAATTAAAAAAAAATTTTTTTTTAAAAAAAAATTTTTAAAAATTAAAGGGAAATATTTTATTTTTGGGAAAACCCAATTTGGGAAAAGGCCCCCTTTTTAAAAAAAAATTTTTTTAAAAAAAATTTTAAAAATTTTTTTTTTGGGGGCCCAATTTTAAAAATTTTCCCCAAAAAAATTTTAAAATTTTTTTTTAAAAAAAAACCCCTTTAAAATTTTAAAATTTTTTAAAATTTTAAAACAATTTTGGAAAAAAAAAAATTTAAGGTTTTTTTTTTCCCCCCAAAAACCTTTTAATTAAAATTTTAAACCCAAATTTTGTTTAAAAAAAAACCCCCAAAAAATTTTCCTTTTTAAAAAAAAAAGGAAAATAAAAACCCAAAAGGTTTCTTCCCCCCTTTTCCCCCTTTTTTTCCCCAAAATTAAAAGGGGAAAAAAACCCGGGCCCTTTTGGGCGGCCGGGGTTCCCCGGTTTGGGGGGGGGGGGGGACCCGGGGCCCGGGGGGGGGGGGGGGGGTTCCCCGGGGGGGGGGGGTTTGGGCCGGGGTTTTTTAAAAAAAAATTTTTTTTTTTGGAAAATTTTTGGGAAAAAAAAATTAAAAATTTAAAGGGGAAAATTTTTTAAAAAAAATTTTTTTAAAAAGGAAAAAATTTAAATTTAAAATTTTAAAAAAAAAAAAAAATTTAAAAAAATTTTAAAAAAATTTTAAAAAATTTTATTTAAAAATTTAAAAATTTGGCCCTTTTTCCAAAAATTTTAAAAAAATTTTTAAAAATTTAAAAAAAAAATTTTTTAAAAATTTGAAATTTTTTTTAAAAAGGGTTAAATTTTTGGGTTAAAAAAAAAAGGCCAAAAAAGGGGGTGGAAAACCCAAATTTTAAATTTTTTCCCAATTTTAAAACAAAAGGAAAAAAAAAAAATTTTTTTTTTTTTAAAAATTTTGGAAAAATTTTTTTTAAAAAAAAAAAAAAATTTTTTTTGGTTTGGTTTTTTCCAAAATTTTGGGGGAATTCCAAAAATTAGGGGGGGTTTTTTTAAATTTTTTTTTCCAAAAAAAAATTTTAAAAAATTTTTTTTTAAAAAATTTTTTGGCTTTTGGGTTTTTTTAAAAATTTTAAAAATTTAAATTTTTAAAAATTTTTTAAAAAATTTTTTAAAAGGGGCCCTTTTGGGGTTTTTTAAAAATTTAAGCCCCAAAAAAAATTTTCTTTTTAAAAAAGGGAAAAAAAAAATTTTTGGAGGTTTTTTAAAATTTTTTAAAATTTAAAAATTTTTAATTTTAAAAAGGGGGAAAAAAATTGAAATTTTTAAAAATTTTTTTTGGGGTTTTTTAATTTTTTTTAATTTTTTTTAAAAAGGTTTTTTAAAAATTTTTTTTTTAAAATTTTTTTTGGGGAAAAAAATTTTTTTTTTAAATTTTTAAAAGGGGGAAAGGGAAAAAAAAAATTTTAAAATTTTAAAATTTTTAAATTTTTTTTTTTAAAATTTTTTAAAAATTTTTTTTAAACCCCAAATTTTTTCCCCAAATTTTTTTAACCCCATTTTTTCCCCCTTTTTTTTTTTTTTGGTTTTGCGGTTTTTTTCCCCCCCCAAAAAATAAAAAAGAGGGAATTTTGGGGAAAAAAAAAACATTTTTAATTAATTTTTTTAAAAATTAATTTATTTTAAAATTTTTACTCAGAAAATTGCCAATAAATTGTCAACCAAATTAGCCATTGCCACAGCATTTTCTCTCATGATGAATAATTAATTGCCTTTTCAAATGGCCAGTTTGGGTCAGTGGAAAATGTTGCTGAAATTTGAGTATTAAATGACCATTTGGGAAAATGGGTTTAGTTTATCCCAAAAGCACTTAAATTTCCATTAATAGAATTTAAAATGAAAAATTTTTTAGTTTCGAAAATTATAAAATTTAGGTTAAATTCTTTAACGGATTTGAGCAAAATTATTAAAAATTAAAATTCGAACGAATTTTCCCATTTCTTTCAAATTAATTAAATTAGAAAATTAATTGCATTTTTGGGTTTTCAATTAATTTGTTTTAAATGTATTTTAAAATTATAATATTTTCCATTTTTGCTGGACTCATTTGCCAGTACTATTTTTTAAATTCGTCATAAAAGTGCCATAATGGAATTATTATTGATGGTGTTCTGCCACTGAATGGAGAAGGGCATTTGTTCAAATTTTTTAGCATCAAATTTTTTTTTACTAAATATTTTGCATGGCCATGAATTTATTTTTTCAATTTTAATTAATAAAATGATATTTTATTTTGAAAATTTAGTGAGATCTATATTTTTAATAACAAATCATTAATATGGAAGAACAGCGGCATACAATCTGCGACTATTTTGCCATAATTGGATATGACCCGGCCAGTGGACTGAAGGTTCTTCAAAATAGGAGCTGGGATTTCTTTAATTTTCCATTGGCATTTTAAACAAAAAGTCAATGAGTTTTGTGCCCACGGAAAATTTTTAACCGAAAAAAAGAAAATCAAATAAATTTCTATTTTTGTTGGATTTTTGGGTACGAAATTGATGCAATTGTTGATAAAATTTTGAATTTTTCAATTTCTCCATTTTACCAATGAGTTTTCGATTTTCTTTGAAAAATTACTACGAAATTGTCTCGGAAAAACTATGAAATTGCCCCCCCCCCCTGCCCTCTCGAATATTTTCAAAACCAAAAAAATAACAAATTCAGATTAAAAATATTTGCAATAAATTGCGGAAGGATTTTGTTGAGAAAAATGCTAATCAAATAGACGCTCAAGGCAATTTGCTGATTAAATTTATCATTTTAAGCAAATGGCCCATTTTAGGGGCATTTAATTTAAGCCGGGGAAGCCGATTGTGAGCCGGAAAACTGGCTTATTTTCCTCTCACAGACCGGGCCCCCAAGTCAGACCCGGCTAATGTAAGCCGGGTAAGTCGGTTGAGCTGTTGGTAAGCCGGATTTTTGTCCCAAAAAATGCCAAACCGGACACCGGCACCGGTCCGATCTCCATTTAAGAAAAAGGTATTAAAAACCGCCTAAATTTTATTCCAGCAAGAACGCATTGCCGAATTTGGCGACCCATCGTTGGCCACCTGCAGCACCAGCAGTGGGCCGCCGGTGCGCAAGTCGCCACTGGACGCCACTTATGAGCCAAAAGTGATTGCTCATTTCCCGACGGAACGCCCGGGGCGCCCATTTGCGCCCGAAATTGCATCGGTACAAAAACGGGGGAAAACGGCTATAGAAAAATTTAAAAAAATTACTGAAATTTATTAATTTTGCGAGAGAAAAGCATCAAGTGATTTGGCTGTTTTATCAGTCTCAACACCCTAAGAAGCCTGCTGGTTGAGAGCGAAAAAATCCAACCTCTCTGCTTTTTCTAGAAAAAATCTAGAGCCTCAGCCAAGAACTTACGTGTAAAAAATAGGTTTTTTTGGATGGAACCGGAGACAAATAAATTTTAATCGTCCTAAATTTCTTAATGGACGACCCCTTAACGGGATAGTCCAAATGCATATTCTTAAGTAATTAAAACTCTTTCCTTTTAGCGGCCTTTAGGCACAATATTTTTTGGGCCAATTTTGCCATAATTTATCTAAAAATTCCAATTAAATTTTATTCTTCGAAATGAAATCCATTTAATATGTAATTCATAAATTATAGCTCGCATTGCCCCAGGGCATTCGGCTTCGAACAGAACGAAATGTGCCCCGAGAGCCTTTTTTCCATTCATTTGTGGTTATTCGCGAAGGTGTGTGGCATTTGAGTGAATAAATTACACGGCAAAATGCCATTAAAATAATGAACAACACAAATTTTAGATGGTTCTCGGATTTACGGGTGCTCATTGATTTTCTTTGAGGTTTATCTAATTAATTTTAAAAAATTTGAATTTTTTTTTTTTTTGCTATTTTAGGAGCTTTCTTCCATCGAACTCCGACAGCAAATGTATGAAAAAAGGAACATATAAACATACAATTTAGTTAAAAATGTCCTTGGGTCATTTCTTGGACATTTAGGGAGTCAATTTTAATTCGAGTTGAGAATTAAATAATCATACATTAATTAAAACCGAATTTGACAACTCTTTTTTGCTTTACAAAAACGGTTTTTTGTGGCGCTCTTTTCCAAAAAATTTTTTTCGGAAACTGGGGAGGTCCGCCCGTGCCGATGGCTAAACGGGGTCTATTCAGTCAGTCACGAGTTATTGGCACAACCAGTTTGGCACGCTTCATAATTAGTAAATATGTCTAACGCCGAAATGGCCCGAACTGGCCCAGGCCATTTTCTACTGATCGAAAAATTGATCACTGATGCAACTTTCATTTGTGTTTAGCTTTAATGCTCAGCTTGAGTATTTGCGCGAGTTTGCCACCAGCGGTCTGTCCACGACATTTGCCCAATCCGCCACCAATTATGACGATGATGAAGATAATGATCATAATAATGGGGACGGCGGCGATTTGTCGCCACCCTTGGGCCCATCACGAATGGCGACTGATCAGCACCGGGAGAATGATCAGCTGCTGCTGATGGCCAGGAATGAGGGTCATCCAACACCACACCGCTCTCCATACAACAATTATCAATCACCAGCATCAACAACAATTGGTCGCAAATTTACCACCCATTCGTTGCCAAGAAAATTTGGTATTTTCACTAATTAGTTTGTTTTCGGCACTTTGTGCCACAAAGAGGGGGGGGCGGGGGATGGCAAAATAGAGAATTATTTATATCCATATTTCATGAGTAAATCCGACAGTTTCTTTTTTTGCTCTTTCATAGAAATTTTTTTTTAATTTGCCTACAGTGTTTGCCGAAATTTGATGGATTTGTCAACATATTTTGACTTAAAATGGACTGATTTTGGCGCAGAACTGAATGTTTTTACAGGCCCCCGAAGCGCGGGAAAATTTTTGAAAATTTAGAAATAAATATAATTTTCCAAAAAATTTGGCAAATTTGAGGCAAACAATTCGGCACCACTAATGGTGGAGCACATTCGGCCATAAATGCCGGCGACAGTTCGGCGGATGCACGGCGCGAACATGAGCATGTTACCTATTACAAGAACCCGAAGAGTCCGCTGTTCATCTCCAAATGCTTGGCCATCATTACACCGGTTTGGGCTGCAAAAAATGATTTGATTAATAATATGGCCAATCGATTTGCCGAACAATATAAATTTGATCAGCAACAATGATAAATCTCGACTAAATTTCACGAGAATTATAGTTTTTTGTAGGCGTGGGTATTGTCCAACTCCTTTGATCATTATCCAGAAATTCAATGACTTTTTAGGCACCGAGATTTTAGAACTGTATGAAAGTTTCGGAAATTTGGTAATATCAACAAAATTCTCGAGAAATTTTTGTTTTATGGCTATAAAAAATGGTTGGAATTTATGCTTATTTTCTGTAAATGGGACTTAAATTTTTGTAAATTTTTAATTTCTATTTTCCCATCCCCCGTTGGTTGATCAGATTCCTGTCATTTATTCATCGGAGAATTTGTTGCACAATCTGTGGGCACTGATCAGCGAGAAATTCCCGCTCCGAGAATACTCAGTGGAGGACCTGCTTCATTGGATGTTACATGAAGTAATAATCATTATAAATGATGATTAAGAACTAAAAAATAGGGGAATTTTTTAAATTTAATTATTAACTAAAAAACCCGCAAAATTTTTTTGAAACACGCTAAGGAGCGGCCGGCAAAGGGGGGGGGGGAAGATGAAAATTATTGAAATTTTAAACAAAATTCATTACAATGTCTGGTATTATTTAAAAAGAAAAAAGAATTTTCTGGTCAATTCTCTAAAAATTTGCATGAGCTGTCAACAATTTTCATTTAATTTTACAAAAATCAGCCTTGTATGGCGAAATTTCCTAACAAAATGCTCAAAATATCTCTCCATCAGAATTTGTTTGGCACCGCCGTTTATAAATGGCCAAAAAAACCAATCGGCACAAAAATGGAATAAATCCGCTAAAATTGTGCCATTCCTGTCCATCCCTTCATTTTTCAGCTTTATTTGCCGGCACCCTCCTGCTCGGCACAGCTGTGCTTCTCCAACTTCCATTTGTTGCTCCGTGTGCCGTCCCTGAACGAAATGCCATTCTTTGACTATCCCATTGAAACACTGTTCGCGCACATCGGTGTTGACCAATTTGTCAAACTGTTGACCAGCTTCATGTTGGAGCAGCAGATTTTGCTCATCTCCAAAAGTTAGGGAGGACTAATGATGATTAATTTTATATTTTGGCCAAATTTTGGATGTTGGCCAAAAATTTATGCTTAATTAGGCCGTAATACAATAATCGGCTATTTGGAAATGAAAAAGTTGTTCAAGAAAAATAGGCAAATTTTTTTGAAAATTTAAGCAATTTTCCTACAAAATTCATTAAAATTTCGAATTTTTCGGGGCGGTGCCTAAGGGCACCGCGGGACCACCATTTATCATATTTTTTAAATTTGCCACTTTTTTGAACAGACGAAAAAGTTATTTGTCCTTGAATTGCCCTTGAAAATCGAGTCGTTCCTTAAATTAACATACCAAAAATTCTAAATTTTGGGTATTTGTACAGCCGAGCCCATTTCTGTCCTTGAATAGCAACGAATGTACTTGAATAAACACCTGCTGGGGAAAAATTGAAAATAAAATTTGAAGAATTCCCATCCTACCTACCTAATCATTTAATGTCGTAGTTTTTTCAATTATTTTATTTTTATTACAAAAAATCCGAAATTTTCCAAATTTGTGCCACCTAGGTCCAACAAAGTCAAAAATTTTAATTCAAATCAGATGCGCGCAATTTGATGCTGGTGGCCGAGTGCCTTTCCGTGCTGGTGTTCCCATTCTGTTGGCAAATGCCGTACTGTCCAATTTTGCCGCATACGCAACTCAAATTTTTGGAGGCACCAATCCCATGGCTGATGGGCATCTGTGTGGGCGAACAACAGTTGCCCAACAGGCAACAGCTATACCAAGTTGGCATTTTTTGCCAATGTTGTTTTTTAAGTGCCAACAATGTTGGCATTTTGTCAATGTTGTTTTTAAGTGCCAACAATGTTGGCATTTTGTCAATGTTCTTATAAATGCCATCAATGTTGGCATTTGTTTATAGTGTATGAGAATTTGTAAAATGAGTTTTTTATTATTTTTTTTTAATTATTAATTTTATTTGGCTTCTTTTTTAGCAAAATATGTTCATCCCTAAAGTAAATCTGATTAGAAGGCCAACAAATTTAAGAGAGATATTAGGGGGCCAAAAAAAAACTAATAGGCCTAAAGGAGACGCAGAAACAATTATTTTGGATTTTTTGATTTAATGCCCCTAAATTTTGTGGAAGAGGAATCTGGTCCAGAAAAATTTTTGTCAGAATTTAAAATCTGGTTGATAGAATTTGATTTCAAATAATTCATTTTACAGATTTTGTTGACCCGAAAATGTTGCAAAATTTTTGATTAAATGAAGCAAAATTATGGAAACACAAAACCAATCAATAATAGTCTGATCAGGGGCTAATACCAATGAGTGATCAAGATATTATTGGGCATTTCCTTTTCAACAGTGTAACATTTGCTTGTTGGACATCGATGCTCGACGCTTGGAAGTGCCGGAGGATTTGCCATCCTTTCCACGCCAACAGCGCATGATCAGCGAGATCAACGCATTGCTTGCCCAATCAGCTTCTGCTGCTGATCAGCAAAGACAGAAACATAAACAGGCGGCGGAGGACAACAACAGCGGCGTGCATACATTTTATAAGCGGGTAAATTCTATTCAATGTTCTATAGGACTTATACTTGTTGCATTTGCAATATTACGGTTTTTTCTATTCGTTTATATTATACATTGTATTATTGACAAGTATATGTAGTTGATGAAATTTAATTTTTTGAACTTTTAGACCAATTTGTTTGTGGCGGCCAACAAATTTGTTGAGAAAAATGCATTAAAGAAAAAAAAAATGAAAGTTTCGTTTGAGTAAAAAATGAAAGTTATTTAAACAATTTTTCTACAAAAAATTTGATCAAAAAATTGTTGCTATTTTTTTTTCAAAAAAAAAAACAGCTTTCCTCTTTTTAAATTTATTTTTGGCATTTTTTTAATCCAGTTTTTAGCCATATTTTAACACATTTAAATATTAAAATATATCAAATACATATATCCCAGATATTAATGCTCTATCTTTTTAAAGATATACAATATATGTATGCATATAAATGGCATTCCATTAATTATTCATTTAGCCGTTTATTTTAAAAACATTATATGTAACCTAGCCCTGAAAAATTTAATGGGAATTTTCGAGAATATATAAAAATTTCTAAAATTTCACAGGGCCTCCAATTCAATGCGGCCATTCGCCAGCTGTTCCTGGACCATTTTGTCTCACTGTTCTCCACCTATGAAGCATATTTGCTTCATGCCGGCACGGAGCATGGTGGCATTGTGTCGGTGCCGAAAAGTCGGCGCAAAAATGGCCGAATGTTTCGAGAGTCGAGCGCAAATTTTGACAAAATTTCATTTCTGGTTGATCAGCCGGAGTCGGTGCTCTCATTTCTGAGTGCCTTCCTTGAAACACAGGTGATCGAAGATTGATCAAGCAGACCGATCAATGGTTCTCCTAATTAAAAAACATGCTTCAGTAATACTTTCTTTCTTCAGAGTAACAAAAATTTTATCTTTGTTTTTTTTTTGATATCCATAATTTAAAAAATTGAAAAATTTTCCAGCCATTTTTTGTGAAAATTTTTGAAAAAATACTTAAAATCGCTGAAATTTTTTTGTTTCTTTAAATTTTCTTAGATAAGATTTTCCTAAAAAATTTCTTGAATTCTTTATCACAGCTTGTCGGCATCCGGGTATAATTTTTCTCAAAATTTTGGGATTGTAAAACCCTTTTTTTAAAAAATTGAAGTCTCCAAACTTTTGATAAATTCGTAAAATTTTCAATTTTTTAGATGTTCACCTCTTTCATCGACGCAAAAATTCTGTCAGCCCAAAATCTGCACACAAAAACAATAAATGTACAAATATTTGACGAGAAAATTGCCGCTTTGTCATCAACAGAAAGTCAAAAACAACAAACAATGGAAGCCAAAAATTGTCAGAAATTTTGTTTTAAAAATTTATAAATTTACAAATTTTCAGCCCTAAGGCTGGCAAAATTGGAATTTCCGAGGCCAAGGCCTGGCTGTTCGTCGGTTCAGCCACGAAAATATGGTGGCTTTCTTCCAATTCCGGCACAATCTGTGCTCGAGCCCCCGGCTCCAGCGGTTGTGCCAAACAACAGAAATTTCTTGGCAAATAATGCCGGCACAAAAAATGAACAACAGAGACAGGGCGAGGAGGAAATGGTGGAGGAGCCATTTAATGACGAGGCATGGCAAACGATAAACAGATTAAATGATTATTATAAATTAAAGGGATAAGCAGAGTAACTTTGGCCGGGTGTGGATAACCCCTTTGGGCGACGATGGCATAAAATTTTATAATTTTTTTTAGAAAAGTGATGGTCCGGTGGAGATGTGACTCTAGATTTTTATTTTAATAATTCTGAGAATCATTAAACTGTGCATAGGATTTAATTAGCTTATCCTAAAATTTTTTAAAAATAATTTTTTCAAATTTTGGAGATGCTCTCTCAACTTTTGAGATCAATTCTCAAAATTTTTTGAAATATTACTCTCGAATACCCATTGAAATACGGTATTCACAAATTTTTTTAGTTCTTTTGACTTTTTTTTTTTTTGCAGAATCGTCAGTCTGGCAATCCGATTAAGTGCCAAAATTTGAAAACGGATGATTCAGTGGTGCCAAAAGCCGTTGTTGGTGAAGCAAAACTGCAGCAGCACGGTGGTGCAATTGCCGCTGCTCAAAAGAGCGCCCCGATGAATATGGCACATCAAAATTGGCGTTTTGTTGAGCAATTGTTGAAGGAGACCAAAGGTGGTCAGAGATACATTTTGCCAAACATGGACAATTGGTCAACCGGGACAATTGATCACCAAAAATAGAATTCAATTTTTGCCCCAAAATTAATGATTGTAAAAGATGATTAAGCTTAATTAATAGGGCTAAAGTTCTATGGACTAAAAAAATGCCAAAATTGACAAAAAACCTGGGCTAAAAATTCAAAAAATGACCAAAAACTGTCAAAAATTGCCAAAAAAATTGTTTAAACATCCAATATTGACTTAAAAAAATCAAAAGAATAATTTTTTGACATAATGTGACAATCAGACAAAAAAATATATAATATATTTTAAATATACAATAATGCAAAAAACAAATAAATTAATTTGTCAAGCAAAAACGAAGCGCATTTTGGTGGCCAAAATGGGCAACGAAGCAGTGCATTTGGGTCACGGGCACCTCCATCTGGGCATTTCGGGTGTTGAAGAAGTGAATTTAAAAAAATTTTAATATTATTTTTCTTATTTAATATATTAATAGATTATAATTATTATTTCGATTAATTCATTATCAGAATACTTTGGTCGCTTCATTTTGCGATTTG
Organism: Heterodera schachtii; assembly: GCA_023374025.1. NCBI lineage: Eukaryota > Metazoa > Nematoda > Chromadorea > Rhabditida > Heteroderidae > Heterodera > Heterodera schachtii. The sequence continues at coordinate 631,616 of SIJG01000015.1, forward strand.
TTGGAGCGAATTTGGTCCCATGGATTGAAGAAAAAGCAGGTCCTCCTAATTTTTTTTAAATCCGCCAGTCAAAAAAATAATTTTTTTCCGAATTCAAAATTATTTGCTTATTTTTGAGATTTCCTATTTAAAAACAATTAATTCAAATAATAATTATTTCATATATTAAAAGTTGTTTAATGAATAAATTATTATTTTTTTTTATATATTTGTCAGAACACAAAAGCATGAAAAATTTCCGGAATTTTTAAGCAATTTCAGAGGGCTAAAAGTTGAAAAATTCCAAAATTTTAGGGAAAATCGGCCCTGTGGAATTACATCATTGCCTACCATGAATGGGAGAAGAAAAGCAACAGGGAGGCGAGCCGTAAAGCCAGCTTAACAGCTGGTGGGACCACCGGTGAATCACAGTCAGGTACAGTAATAGGGCAGCACCATTCATTACCATCATCATACTCTAATTACCGTAATCAAATTTATATACAGTATTTTTTTTTTGTAAAATGTCAAATGGTCCAATTTTGATTAAGAATCTGTCCTTTGGATTGTTTTTCGGAGACGTATAAAACGTAAGGGAAAACTTATAATATGTATACCTTCATGCAAATGCTTTTTGTCGCATGAGAAATTCCATTTATTTGCAATGCATTTTCAGTCCCGCTTTTTCAGTATTAATCTTGAGAAGCTACAGTATCTCAAACCCAGACTCGTGTTCTGGATGGAGTACTGTATTTTTGTCCCCAATAAAATTCCCTAGAAAAATTTTCAGCAACTCTTTTTGCTTTTTTCTAGAAGTTTATTTGTATGTGTTTTGGTATTATACTGTAATATACTTTTTGGTGTTATACTGTAAATCTGTTTGTATATACAATATTGTAATTGATTTTGTTGATGGTTTGTCCATTTTTTGTTGCAATTTGTCACACTGTACACAGGTGAGGAGGAGGATGAGGACAAAGTGTTGACAACCGTTGGAACAGAATCGGACGACAATGGCACGCCTAAGGCGGCATTGGTCGATCTGATCAGTTCTATCAGGCGGATGGCATCCGCAGGTGGTGGAGATGATGGCGACAACGCGTCATTGTCATCGGCGGCGAGTTCTGGTACAGTCGCGGCGACGACGCCAACAGTGCCGGACTGGTCTCAGTCGCTGTTGAGAGCTGCTAATGTGATTTGCGAGCGCATATCCGGTGCCGGAGGATCCGCTAGCAGTTCCGGCGGCGATTTTGGCGGTGCTAGCGATAGCATAGGCGACTACAGTAAAAAGTCGGCGACACTTCCGCCACGCCCGCCACCGCCTCGGCCAAGCGGCAGCAGCAGGTCACGTCAGGCGGCGATAGAAGCGGAACCGCACCACTGCAACAGGAGCAGAGAAGGAGCAGAACGCCAACGCCAAATTCAAAAAAGAACGCGCGAGTGCCGGCAAAAGCGAGCGCTGCGGCGACCGGGACGGCAGCGATTGTGAGGGAAAAGAGTGCGCAAAAAGAGGAGACGCGGGAAAAGAACACAGAGACAAGCGGTGGCGGAGACGGAACGCCATCAACCTATCGAAAATTCATTTACAAGGGCCCGCCGTTGAAGGAGATGAACAACAACGGCAACACTGGCCGGAGATCAGTGAGCAGTCAGCGGAGAACGCCAACGACTTCTGCACATGGTGGCGGCCTTTTGACAAATCTGATCACCGGTACAGTACACTCCTTTTCCCGATCAGTTAAAAGACAGGCACATCACTGTGATTAGTGGTACTGTGTAAGATTAACCATACTAAAACTATAGTATTTTTATACAGACTTTGACCAGTTTAAGAGCGCGTTAAATCTAATAGTGGTGAAATATATCACACAGATTATTAGAGGCATTGACTGACTGCAAATTTTTATTTGTACAGTATGCTAATAGTGTAAAATGTCAGTGTACTATATAATAATTTATGAGGAATAAAATATTTTTAATAAAATTATTTTTTTTATAATAATTTTGTGATTTGTTCCTTCCAAAATTTTCTGTGATTTAATAAGCCTTCGTTAGTAATGTTATGTGATTGGTCATTATTTTTGTCTTGTCCCAATAAAAATTCCATTTTAAATTAAAAATGCCTACCAAAAAAAATCCCGCCGCTCTACTTTTTGCTTAAGCTTTTTTTTTATCATGCTTAAATGTGGCTTCCGAAGCTAGAGCTTCTAATCCATAAATTCAAAATTACAAAAATATAAATAAACACTAAGATTTGGCCTCCCATCTGTCCGAGGACTCACTTTCCCGGCTCGCACTGTCCTCCGTGCCAGCCGCCGCCGTCGGCACGGACAACAAAGGCACACCGACGCGCAGACGGACGCGCGACCTAAGCATTGGTCCGGCCAGCGGACACTCTGTTGTTGTGCCGCCAAGGCCGGCGCCGCGGAATCGGTGATAAAAATGCGCAATAACTTTGATATAAATTAATTTGAGATTTTTCTTCATTTTAAACAAATCCAAAATTACTTAAAAAGAATTATTTAACGGAATTATGCGTTTTTGGCGCAAATTTTTTCATCAAAATATTTTTAAATTGATAAATATTTAGAAATTATCGTGAAATAATATTATTTTTTTTTTTTTTAATTTACAGTTCACTGTCCCGTACCAGCAGTCCATCACGGTTTTATGAAAAATTGACACGCGGCGCGTCAATTGGAGGCGGCGATTTGCGCACACTGAAGCCATTGCCGAGCACAATGTCCTACGACTTAAAGTGATATTTTTTTAAATTTAATTATTATTTTATTTATTGAAATTTACTAATTTAATATTTAAATTGAAATTAAAATTGAAAAGATTTAGTTTTAATTAAAAAATTATTTATAATTTTTTTAAATTTAACTTCTCCGATAAAATTATAAAAGATTAATCCAAAAAAAAATATTGTTATATTAGTTCTTTTATAAATTTAATATAACTTTTCTCTATGATTTATAATTGAATAAAATATTAGTTAAATTAATTAGTTTGCTTCATAAAATTGTAGAAATATCATGAGAATGACCGAGATCAAAACTGACATTGGCTTTGCTCGCGCATTTGTACGGTTGGCATTGGAGCGAAAATTGCTTTATCTGTACCTGAAAAAGGTGTTTTTTTTCGATAAGTTTTTGGCATTTTGTTCATAATTTTAATACAACAAATATAGTAAATCACCGTTATATAAAAATTTACTAATATAACAACAAAAAAAATATGGTCTATTAACTACTTTATCCCCACCATTTTTCAGTTGTTGGCCAACACACCTCTGCTACAGTAAGCCAAATGAATTCGAAAAAACAAAAATCCCTGACTAAGAAGATTCCGAAAAATTCCTTTTAACAAGTACAAATGTCCTTGAGAGAATAACTGGCGATAAAAAAAAATATAATTTTAAAGGACAACATACTCGATTAGATATTGAATAAACAAACGAAGGAGCGCAAGAAAATTGTAATTTTAAAGGACGCGTACTTAAAAAAGACTGCCCATTCTAATCAAAACCAAGGGAGCAAGAAAGATGTAGTTTTCAAGGAGGTACTTGAAAAATCCGTTTTTTACAGGAAAATTTATAAACGAAATGCCTTCTTACGGTGTGACGAGGAGCGGGAGCAGTTCCTGTTCCATTTGTTGTCACTGAACGCGGTCGACTTCAACTGCTTCACCAACACTTTTTTGACTATAAGTGAGTGGTGATTCAGTTTTTGTTTTTAGAATTTTCCTAAATTTTCGATTTCATTGAAACTAATTAATTTTAGATCAATGTGATCAGTAGAACCGGACCATATTTATTTATTTTTTTCTATTTAAAATTTTCATTAATTCTTTTTTTTTTTTTGTAAATTAATCACACAAAGCCTATAAAATGATCTGAAGCTCATCAAGCTTTATTGGGGATATGTATTTGTTGTCATGTAAATTATTCTTAAGTATAAGTAACTAGATTTAATTTGAATTTTTTTGTTTTTTAATATTTTTTAACTCAAATTTTGGCTATGAAATTTTGGAAATTTGCTAAAAAATTAAAATTGTACAGAATTTAATAGTGTTTATATTAAGAAATGCGTTATGAGGTGTTGCTGGAAGGAAGTTTGGACCGATTCCCCGCCTCTTTGCTGTACATTGTGATGACCGGTTCCCATGGCTGCACATCGTCCATTTTTCTGCCTGCTAACAGTGTCCAATTCACATTTGATGTACTGTACTGTATTTTTTGCTTGATACTGTAATTACTGACATGGATTTCTCATTCCCTGGCCCCTGACACATTTTTAAAAACTAAAAATTTTCAAGGAACAAATTTGGAAAAATGAAAATTGGGAAAATTTTTGTAAATTTTTCCCATCGGGGGAATACCGTAATCTGCTTCTTCTACAAAACGCACATATTATCTTGTTTCTTTAACGAAAAAATTACAGTGACTAATTTCGGTTACGGTATAACATCTCTGATAAACCTGGGAGTACTGTAATCTGATACTTCTACCAACTTATACTAAATTATTTGTTTCTTTAACTTATGTACATATCACTGACTCATTTCGGGTTACGGTATGACCACTCTTTTGTAACTAACTACGGCCCGCCCTTCCTTACAGTAAACTTTTTTTTTTGTACATTTTGACAGTTCAAAAACCTTGGCACACTGTCCACATTACGCATTGGTCACACGTTGGAAAACAACAAGACCAACAGCAATAACAACAATTTTATCAATAATAACAACAACAGTAATCAACGATTGTCCAAATGGTTTCTCAAACATGTAATTATTGTCATTAAAAATAATTAAAATTTATTATCAAGAATTAATTATTAATTTTTTAAATTAAGGTGTTGGTTCGCAACTGTGTCACTGCGCAAACATTTTATTTTCGGTGCGATTCCATTAATATTAAAAACATTATGCCTTAAGAATTTTTTTTTTAAATTGAAATTTTTAATTCATAAAAATTTTCTAATCAAAACAGAATTTCTTTCAGTCTTTCTTATTATTTTAAACAAACAATTAAAAAAAAAATCCTAATTAAGAAACAATTTATTCTTTAACTAAAAAATCAAATTTAAATTTTTTGGCCTCTAAGCAATTAGATTATGAATGATTTGCCTAAAATTATGAAGCAGGATATAGATTTTTAACTTGCAAATCTTTTCAATCCCTCAGAATAAGAATTCAAATCTTGGATCAATCCATAAGAAAAAAGTTTTTTAAATAAATTTAAAAAATGAATAATTTTTGAATTCTATACAATTTTGGCAAAATTTACCGGCTTTTCGAGTACCGTTCCCTGAAAAACAATCAGTTGTGGCCGTTGGTTTGGCCGTGGCATTGATGACGGCGCGTTGGAGCGTTTGCTCGTTGCGGAGGCCATTGTTACGCGACGGCATTATGCCGACGGAAGTGATGAGGACTGAAGCGGTGTCAATGATGGATGGCGGTGGCTCGCGCGGAAGCGGCGGCGCTGAAATGTTCTCATCTGTGCGTGAAAGAACAAAATTTTGTGCCAACTAATGAAATTCTTGATAATTTTGGCTTACTAAAAAAAAATTCTAGGCAACGGAAGCCCGAGGGCATTGATAAGGGTCACCATGAGAAAGTTTCAGTTTTTAAGACATTTCGAAAACAAATTAAAAAAAAAATTTTACTAAACTGGTCGAGAAATCGATACCGAGTCAATAAAAGTCTTGAATTTTTGGGCTATATCCCGGGACCGAGTCTCAGTGTCAAGACTGGGTTATCTTCTCAAGTATCGAGAAAATTTCGCCTGTAATGGATGGGTTCTATTTTTTAAATGCCCAAAAATCGCATAAATTTCAAATATCTAATTAATTTTCTCTGGGATTTTTTAGAGAATAAACTAAAATCTATCCCCTAAATTAGGGAATTCATATGTCTGCCTTTTCTACAGGGCATCAAATCGGAGCAGTATCTGCTGCAGCATGCCGAAAGCCCATTGAGTGCGGCCGCTGCATTTTTGTCACCGCGCAAGGCCAAATTTTCCACCATGGAGAGCAGCAACAGCACAGCGAGCGGTGGACGGTCGCGCGACCGCTCCTACCATCGCCGGTTCCGCTCGCCGAGCTGTGAGCGGCGGAACAGCGGCGACACCGGCGTTTCTGGCAGCAACGCGTCCAACACCAGCGGCTGCCCTGGTTGGTATAGTATGGATACTGTAAAGGGCCAATACCGATCGATTATGGTGTGCATAATATCATATTTCCATACGATTGTTATTATGTTCACTGGGCGATCTTTTTTTATTATTAATTATCCGTTAATTAGCCAATAATTGAATATTGATTCACTAGTTAATTAACGAACTATATTTGTTAATTAGTCGGTAGTTGTGTTTTGTGGCGGGCATAAAGATCAAGTGCAAAACCATGATCATAAACAATATAAATTAGTTAATTAATTAACCTAATTAGTTTAGCTTAATTTAATTACTACTATTTCAATGAGAGATAGCTCCAATTAGTAAATTAATTAGGCAATAATTAACACTCAGATAAACTCCAAGTGTTGGAGCATCGGGTCGGAATTGCTGTCAATGCGCTGACAAAGCATTTCCTCACCTCAACAGAGAAGGACCAGCAAAGCCGGAATGCCAAACTGAGCACATTGCTTTGCTCCGAGGATGGGGGACTTTTGCCATCGTTGGACGGCATTTTGTAGGGCAAATGCCAATTTATTTTTCAAATTTCCAAAATGCCTTTATCCTGAATTCGGGTTAGCTAATGTGCTTTCCATGAAAATATTTGGCCAAATCTTAAATATTATTTCCCAGAATTACGCTTTTAATGTTTTTACTTAAATACCTATATACAACTGAGTACCGTAATTTATTTACAGTATTTTCATATAAACAAATACCGTAATGAAAATCTATGCATAAAAATTTTTGTTAAGCGAATATGGCCTCATACAACGCTTCTTGCGGCCAATGTACCCATGGGATTACATTGAGGTTATTGAAATTTAAATTTGGGTTTTTAATTTAATTTTATTTTTCAGAAAGTTTTTGTGTGGTTCCGTAAATTTTTTTGCTCCGGTGAATCGAAAAAGTTCACACAAGAACAACGGTAAGTGGAGGAGAAGGATTCAATATTTTCGAAATGCCAATAAATAAATGAAAGAAGTGTTTAAATCAGGGCTCCCAACTCTTCTGATTTATTAGTATTTTGCTGATTTTAAGGGGTCATCGATGATTTTTTATGAGATGCTGATTTGCTGATTTTTGCTGCTTTTTTGAGAAAAATTGCTGATTTTTTGGAAAAAAAAAACTTAATTTTAGTACATTAATTTTTCAGTACATTTATGACTTTAAAGCACAAAATTTTCAAAATTTGCTGATTTATGCTAATTCTTGGAAAAAAAATCCTCAAAAATGGCCATTTTTAGGCTTTCGGCACTGCCTTCACCAAAAACTTCCCTAAAATTTTCAAAATTTGACCTATAAATTGCCAATTTTCAGTGAAAATCTGTTTAAAATCGTCAAAATTTCAATTTTTACCCGGGCGGCGCCAATCGGCACCAGGGACGGGCGAAACTCGGCTTAGCACTCGAAGCCGAAGCCGACGGCGAAGCACAATTTTCCGCGGTGCAAAAAAAAAAAAACATTTTTGTAGATTTTTTTTTTCATTTGGAATACAATTTTCCAAACTGCTGATTTCTGACCGGGGTCAGGGCAGGTCATCCACAAGGCAACTCATCCACAGTCAAGTCATCCACAAGGCAACTCATCCACAAGGCAACTCATCCACAGTCAAGTCATCCACAAGGCAACTCATCCACAAGGCAACTCATCCACAAGGCAACTCATCCACAAGGCAACTCATCCACAAGGCAACTCATCCACAGGCAACTCATCCACAGTCAAGTCATCCACAAGGCAACTCATCCACGGGCAACCAGCCACATTTTTCTCGGATAAAAATTAAAATTAAATGGGTACAAAATGCCGATGAAATAAAATAAAATTGGTGAAAATCTTCGCTTCAAAATTGGTGATGGCGCATGGCTGTGCTGTTTTCAATTGTGACATGAGTCCATCATTAAACCCATTGTTTTTTGCGGACACTTGATAGTTCAACGCGTGGGCAAGGTAAAGAAGAGGGGTCCCAAAATTTTTTTTTTTTTGAGTAAATATTTGGGAGTAATCCGAGGCTGATTTGTGAGTACTAATCTGGCTTTCTTTTGGCTCAATGTCGATTCCCGGCTCATATTTGAACATTTTTAGAAATTAAAAAATTTTGAGAATATTGCAAAAAGCATTGAACAAAACTCATCAAATTCATTTATATAGAATCAAAGCATAACGAGATTTTTACCAATTTTATTTTATTTCATCGGCATTTTGTACCCATTTAATTTTAATTTTTATCCGAGAAAAATGTGGATGAGTTGACTGTGGATGAGTTGCCTGTGGATGACCTGCCACTGCGCCTTCTGACCACAAAAGCTGATTTTGAAAATTTTCACTTGGGAGCCCTGGTTTAAATTTTTCAAAAAATGGAATTTTAAAATGTTCAATCAATTTTATACCAAACAGATCATTGATCATCTACACATATAATTTGGTGTCCAAAATTTCTGGTACGTATTCAACAGAACAAAACTGAACAAATTTTAATAAAAATATATATATATATATATATTATATACACCAAAATTTTAGTGATATAAAATAAAGTAATTCAATAAAAAATATCTAATAAAAAAAAATAATTTTTAAAAATTTTTTTTAGCACATAATGCCGTCGGCAAAGAAGGCAAATTCCATTTGTTCATCCTTTTTTCGCTACGGTAGTCAACATCATTTTTAAAATAAAACATATTCCGATCACTTGTTTCATTTGACTGATCATTATCCACAAATAATTAATTCTGACTAATTCTTTAACCGAAGTTTTAATCAATTCTTTTTATAAAAATTGCTTGGACACATAAAATTTTTAAATAAATATTAAATAAACTAAATAAGAAAAAAATGAAATTAAATCCTATTTAAATACTTTTTCAATCAACCAAAAAAGGGATCACATTTTGTCCGGACTGCTCCCATTGATCGCATGGACACAGGTGACCAGCCAACTCTATGATCAAAGTGCATTTTTGCGACAACCATCAAAGCTGTCATATTTGTCAAAACTGATCTCAACGCTCAACGAATTTCGTGAGCAAAACATAATAAAATTCTTGAGATTTCATTGTAATTACTATAATGGGTGTCATTAATTAAATAATTATTTTTTTTAGAATTTCTCTACGAAAAATCCTTGTTGCAAGGCATTGAGGATATTTGAAAGAACTATTGATGGTTTTTTTATGTGATGTGTCCATTATAAAACAAATAATATAAACACGCAAAATGTACACATAGAATATCTATAAATCCATTTATTATGTATAGAATTTATTACACAAAAAAAAACTATTAAAAATAATTCTCTTTATCTTTTCAATTTTAAAAATTGAAACGTGAGAATTAAAATTTTTTAGGGTTCGGATTTTTGGTTTTTTTAGTACTGATCCATTTCGACCTATTCGAACCCCGGACTCGAACCCGAACAAAAAGTGGAAAATCCAAATTTTAACAAAATTCACATTTATGCAACAAAAAAAGGTTCAAATATACTGAATAAGGTCTCGTCTTCGCTTTGGATATTTTTTGTTATTTTGTTATGCTTCCGTTGGAAGATCATCAGAATTTCACGCTAAAAAATTTACGAAAAACGGTTGAAACTTTTGCGATTTTTTAGACAAAACATGACATAACTTTGCATAAATGTAATCAAATTTTACATTCTTGGTACCATTCGATAGCCAAGCTTTTTCTCTATTAGCCTGCAAAATTTTAAAAAAATTGGTCAACTTTAGAAAAAGTTGTATGAAAATAAGTACTATTTCTGCCACCATAACTTATGAAAATTAGGTAAATCTATTTGAAATTTTCCACGCTAATAGAGAAAAAGCTGGGCTATCGAATGGTGCCAAGAGTGTAAAATTTGGTTGCGTTTAAGCAAAGTTATAACACGTTTTGTCTAAAAAATCGCAAAAGTGGCGGATTTTACGAAACGACCTAGCACCGGGGCAATGTAGGGCAAACAAATTGAAGAAAATCAGCTGGATATTCTCGCAAAAATATTTTCCGAAAGTGTCCTGATTATCTCGATCAATGTATGGTGTCTTTTGTTTTCAATGCTTCATGTACAGCTAAATTCAATTAAATGAGCAGCGCAAGACCCGTTTTTGGATCGGCAAAATGCTATTTTCATTTTCATCCTTTCTTAACGAAAGCGCGCCTGCAAATGAAAGCAAGTGAAAAGAAAATAAATAATATTATAACTCTTGTCATATTTGCTGCTGAATCCTATATAATTGCATGCACCCTTTCCATATCAGGGGGTGCGACTTGTCTCAGAAAAGACGAGAGCGAGAGTTTGGCGAGAGGCGAGAGTGCCCCAAAAAAGAGGAGGAGAACGATGAGTTTGGCGAGAGGCGAGTTTTTTCAATTTTTCTGTAGCCTTATTTTTTACTCCAAAAAAATGCATAAATAAAATCGTATAATTTGCGAAACCCAAAAAATTAAAAATTTTCAGTAATTTTTTTGAAATTTTAAGCAATTTTAGCATTAAAATACACAAAAAAATTTCCCGGCGGCGCCTATCCGCACCGCCGAACCTCCATTTTACCATCTTTTTGAAAAATGGAGATCAAAATGGCAAAAAATAGTAATCTTTTAGCGAAAAAACGGCTAAAACTTTTGTAAAATACAGTTCATAATTCGGGATTTCAAAAAACGAAAAATACACCCCTAAAAATCGACTGAAAAAAGAAAAATACACCCCTAAAAATCGAATTTTTAATAGCACTATGTGTTTTCTATGAGAATATTAATTTTCAAATTTTTTTTAAATAGTATAAAAAAAAAGTTATGGTTATTAAATTCCACAAAAAAGCGGAAGATACATATTCATGACAAATTGTTCCCATAAAAAAACCTCCGGGAAATCCTTTGTTTTAATGCTTAGACTGTTGATGATTTCTAATGAGCCTAAAAATTATTTTCAAAGAAACTAAAACTAAGGGAGGAATTATGGTAGCAAAAAAAAAAAAGGAAAATTTTCAATGTTTTTTATCAACAAATTGTTGTCATCAACAAATAAGGCAATACAAATGTCATCTGCTGCAGAAGGCATTCGTTTTTTGTTTGTTTCATCAAAACACAATGGAACCAGCAGATCCACTCAACTTTGACACATCATAGATTTTCTGCTGAAAAAAGACGCAGTTAAACCAGGGTGCGGATATGTTCTTATTTATAAGAAATGTTCTGATTTCGGGCTATTGTTCTTATTTTATTCTTATTTCTTAAAAAATTTATAAATTTATGGCATAAATGTTCATATTTTACCTATGAATTTTTAAAATTTTCCACGGCGGCGCCTATCGGCACCGCCGGACGCTACAAATTCCTTTATTTTCTTTAAATTAGCTCAAAAATCACCAAAATTGGGGCAATTTTTAGACAAAATCTGTTAACAAATTGCATTCAAATTTCCAAAAATTTTTCCCCGACAGCGCCTATCGGCACCGCTAGAATCACTCCCTTTCCCCGTTCTCCAAAATTTCTTGGAAAAATGCGCCGCAAAAAAATTGTTAAAAATCTGGATTTTTTAGATCAAAATTGCACTGAAATATATAATTTGCTAATTTACTCCCCTGTTTTTATTTTGAAAAATTTTCGACCCGCACCTTGAGTTAAACAGACAGACAGTCTTCGTTCGTGTTCACATTATTTCATACATTTTCTTCTTTTATTTAAATTTTGTAATAGCATTTCTAGAGAGCGGCGCGGGATTCAAAAAAAAAAAATTTTTTTTTTTTTTTGTAAAAAGCTTCGGCCATGAGTGCCGACTCGAGAAAAGTCTCGGGTTTTTGGTTTCCAACTCGTTCTCGAGTCATGCGATTAAGTCTCGGCCTCGGGAAATTTTGGGCCGTGAGCTTCACTAATATATAAGAAAAAGACAAATTAAATTAAAAATATTTGCTGCGCTCGTAAATTGAAGAAAATAAATAACTATTTTTCATTAAAAAATATTTTAGAGGATAAGTTGCACTTGGATGAGATGCCTGTGAGGATAAGCTGTCCGACCCACTTTTTGGTCGACCGACCGGGTCAATATTCATTTTTTACATTATTTATATCATTAATTTTTATTTACCTTGTTTCCACAAGAGACCTTAACCTTTTTGAATGGTGTATCCGTACTACTCAAATTAAGTTCCAAATATTGCTTCCCTGCCATTTCACCAGACACTTCTTCCTTTGTCGTTTCTTCAATTATGGTAATTGTATCACATTCAACTTTAACCGTTTGAGGTCCATAAATTTCTGTGAAATACATTTTCATAGCGTGCACATTTTGGCGATGGCAGGCCAGAAAAAGGCAGAATACCGCAAAGATAGAAGCGCTTTTTAGCATTCTGTAATTTTTTGGATTTGAATACGGGTCGATGGCTGTTCGTACAATGGCGTTTCGTACAATTTCAAATGGGAATGGCTATAACTTTTTTTGTTCGTCAGTTAATTTCTTCAAAATTGGTATCATTCGAAAGCTCTACGTGTTTAGAAGCTATCATTAAGCAGAAGCTAAGCGATTAGTCAGTTCACCAAAAAGTTATGATTTATAAGACTTAAAAATTCAAGAAAATCCTAATTTTTTGTAAACTATAAATCATAATTTTTGGTGAGATGATTAATCGCTTAGCTTCTGCTTAATGATAGCTTCTAAACACGTAGAGCTTTCAAATGATACCAATTTTGAAGAAATTAACTGATAACAAAAAAGTTATAGCCATTCCCATTTGAAATTGTACGAAACGCCATTGTACGAACTGCCTTGACACCTTTGAATAGACAGTGAGTGTGTGTATGTAACATAAAAATAAGGACACTCCCATTTTCGGGAATTTGACCACTTATTATGAACTGTTTCAAGCTGAAATGTTAACAATTTGCGGATTATGAAACGCCGTTGTGGTGGATTCAAGGAATGCAGTTGGTTTCGGATTGAAGAAACTCGCTGGAGAAAAACGCGGTTTTAATTAATAAAATCATAAAAACTTTGTCAAAAATCCAAAAAAAAATTTAGTTTCTGTATAGTCTCAGATAGGTTTTTGTGCTGAATGTACAAAGTGTTATGATACTGATGGATGCTTTTATATTTTCAAAAAACCACCAAATGAAAATTCCCAACAAAAAATTGTCCATAAATTTTGTCTATGTAAACCAAATTAAACATTATTGATATCATTCGATAGCCCTAAGAGTTCTCTATTAGTCCACCTTAATTTCAAAAAATTTGGCCAAGTTTGAGCAAAGTTATGACCAAAAGTAGTCAAGAAACTAGGTTTTCAGATATTTTTGCTCATAACTTTTTTGAAAACTGGCCAAATTTTCTGAAATTTTACAGGCTACTAGAAAACATTTATTTGTTAGGGGCTATCGAATTATATCAATATTTATTAATTTTATTGGTCCTAAAAAATATTGGTCCCAATTTTTGACGACCAAAATTATTTTATGTCAAATGAAAAAATTTACGTTAGAAATTGTTTAAATTTCTCATTCTTGATATAATTCGATAGCCTCTAACAAATAAGTGTTTTCTACTAGCTTGCAAAATTAAAAAATTTGGCCAAGTTTCCAAAAAGTTATGAGCAAAAATATCTGAAAACCTGGTTCCTTGAGTACTTTTTACAATAACTTTGTTCAAACTTGACGAATTTTTTTGAAATTTAGGTGAGCTAATAGAGAACTCTTAAGGCTATCGAATGATATCAAGCATGTTTAATAATTGGTTGACTTAGAAAAAAGTTATGGGCAGTTTTTTGTTGGGAATTTTCATTTGATGGTTTTTTATATAACTCACAATCAGCACCATTTATGCATGTTTCATTCCTTTTGCGCACACAAGTTGTGTCCGAATATAACAGAAAGGAGAAAACAGGGCTGGCCAAGATTGAATTTTTAAAAAAATTTTAAATTTAAATTTACTAACAAAAAAACGGAATTTAATCGCTGGAAAAATTTCAAAGATATTTTAAAGAAACCAAATATGTCTGATTTTTAATGCGATTTGTAGAGGATTTTTTCCAAAAAATGACCAAAATTAAAATTTTGAACCAATTTTTTGAGTAAAAAAAGAGCTTTTTGTAGACATCGGCAAGGATTTTTAACTAAATTTTTTTTTGGTTGAAAAAATGAATTTTAAAAAACGAAATTCTTTTTCATAAAAAAACGAAATTTTACTCAATTTCAAAATTTTTCATAAAGATGCCAAGCAATGATCAAAATCAGTGAAAAATGGAAAAATCCGTGACCTGTTATCACCACCCCAAAACCCCGTGATTTAAAGTGACCGGTGATCACGGCCAGCCCTGGAGGGAACCATCGCTTATATAAAGCCAGATACACAAATGATGCCAAATTTAAGTGAAAAAATTATTTAGCGTAATTTTTGACGCTATCAGAAAAAAAGAAATTTTTGCTAATGATACAATGTTTAAATGATCCTATAGTTTTTGATCGGGGATTATAAGCCGGGAATAATTGAATGAGCAATTAAAAAATGGAATGGTTTTTGCCATTGATTCTCTTGCTTAAATACACGCCTAATCGTTGTGCGTGCACTTAAGTCCAACGGACGTTCATAATGCCAAAGTGCATGGTGCCATCAATGCCAGACAATTATCACGGGATTTCGCAATGCCCTTTATTGAAGGCATATTATTCAACGATTTATGCATTTTTACAAAATAATTTTCTTTTGTCTGCCCAATGCACTTAGGTCTAACCCACGACGCAGACACAATGCCAAAGTGCATGGTGCCTTCTATGCCAGATAATTATCACGGGTTTTCGCAATGCCCTTTAATGGTAATCACCTAAGGTTTATGCTTTTATTAATGCCGTCTTTTCAATGCACTTAGTCCAACACAGTCACAATGCCATGCCCCATCTGTGCCAGACAATTATCAGATTTTGAAAATGCCATCTTTTCTTATTCAAATAATTTAATAATATTATTTTTATTTTCTGAACTTAAAAGGGACCAAAAAGATGGAATGTAAAATTTAACAGGGCTTTCTTTACCTGTATGGCTTTTCCGGAAGTGCAAAACCATGATCATAAACAATATAAATTAGTTAATTAATTAATTAATTAATCTAATTAGTATGTTTAATTTAATTGCTACTCTCTCAATGCGTTTCCTCAAATTTAAATTAATTAGGCAATTAACTCTCAGATAAACTCCAAGTGTTGGAGCATCGGGTCGGAATTGCTGTCAATGCGCTGACAAAGCATTTCCTCACCTCAACGGACAAGGACCAGCAAAGCCGGAATGCTAAACTGAGCACATTGCTTTGCTCCGAGGATGGAGGACTTTTGCCTTCGCTTGACGGCATTTTGTAGGGCAAAATGCCAATTTATTTTTTTAATTTTAAAAATTTCAAAAATGCCTTTATCCTGAATTCGGATTAGCTAATGTGCTTGCCATGACAAAATATTTGGCCAAGGCTTAAATATTCTTTCCCAGAATTTTGCTTTTACTATTTTCACTTCAATATTACACATTGAGTACCGTAATTTGTTTAACGTATTTCAATATAAATTAATACCGTAATGAAAATCTATGCATAAATTTTTGTTAAGCGAATTTGGCCTCATACAACGCTTCTTGCGGCCGATGTACCCATGGGATTACATTGAGGTCATTGAAATTTAAATTTTTGTTTTTAAATTTAATTTATTTTTCAAAAAGTTTTTGTGTGGTTCCGTAAATTTTTCTGCTCTGGTGAATCGAAAAAGTTCACACAAGAACAACGGTAAGTGGAGGAGAAGGATTTATGTTTTCGAAATGCCAATAAATGAATGAATAATGGGTTTAAATTTTTTTAAAATATGCAATTTTAAAATTTTCAAACCAATTTTATATCACACAGATCATTGATCATCTACACATATAATTTGGTGTCCAAAATTTCTGGTATGTACGTAAAAAAAGAAACTTATAATCATTTATTAAAATATAAATAATAATTTAATCCAAATTAATTCTATAAAAAAGATTTAAAAATAATTTTTTTTTATTTTTCAGCACATAATGCCGTCGGCAAGGAAGGCAAATTTCATCTGTTCATCCTCTTCTCACTAAGGTAGTCACCATCATTTGTTTAGTCCCAATCAGATTCCAATCACTTTAATCATTATTTACAAATAATTAATTCTGCTAATTAAGTATTTGATCGGGAGTTTTAATTATTTATTTTTATAAAATGCTTGGACACATAAAAACTTGAAATAAATATCAAATAGACTAAATAAGAATAATAAAAAAATAAATTATAAATTCCTATTTAAATAATTTTTTCAATCAACCAAAAAAGGGATCACATTTTGTCGGGACTGCTCCCATTGATCGCCTGGACACAGGTGACCAGCCAACTCTATGATCAAAGTGCATTTTTGCGTCAACCATCAAAGCTGTCATATTTGTCAAAGCTGATCTCAACGCTCAACGAATTTCGTGAGCAAAATATAATGAATTTTTGAATGTTTAATTAATCACTATAATTAGTGGGTCATTACATTAATTAAATAATATTTTTTTTTAGAATTTCTCTACGAAAAATCCTTGTTGCAAGGCATTGAAGATATTTAAAGGAACAAATGATAGTTTTTTTATGTGATGTGTCCATATGTAAAATCATATAATGTAAACACGCAAAATTTATATATAAATATAGAATATCTACATATAAATAATTTATCATGTACAGAATTTATCTACATAAAAACAATAAAAAATAATTTTGCTTTATTTTTCAATTTTAAAAATGGAAAGGTGAGAATTAAAATTTTTTAGGGTTCGGATTTTCGTTTTTTTTAATACTGATCCACTTCGACCTATTCGAACGCCGGACTCGAACAAAAAGTCGAAAACCCAAATTTAACAAAATTCACACTTATGCAACAAAAAAAGGTTCAAATATACGGAATAAGATATCGTCTTCGCTTTAACTGTTTTTAGCTATTTATTATTTTGATATCGCTCCGTTGGAATTAGCTTCGGAATTTGACGCTAAAAAATACGAAAAACTATGTTGAGTGGCAATGAATTTGATCAATGGCTTGAAAAGATGGGAATAGTATATAGCCCCGAAAGCGAGCGGGTTCCGAGCGGGTGTTTACCGCACAAACCCGTGCCTATGGGAGGGGTGGAACCTTTTGAAGATGCCGACAAGAACCAAAACCTATGGGAGGGGCGCAGCCCTTTTAAGTTGCCGCCCAAAACCCAAAGTGTTCCAAACCCGTGCCTATGGGAGGGTGTTCTTTGAACTCTGCCGCCTTGCGGGTTTTAATTTACCCAAATCCGTGCGGGTGTTTTTCAGGGGCGCAACCCTTTGAATTTGCCGCCCGATCACAATCCCGAGCCTATGGGAGGGTGTTCTTTGAAGTCTGCCGCCTTGTGGATTTTAATTTCCCCAAATCCGTGCGGGTGTTTTTTTTTTCACCCGCGCTGAGCGGCGCCGCGGAAGGTCATCAATCATCCGCCTGTCACCAGAGTGACAGGCGGAGGAAATTCAATTTTATTTTGAAAATTTAAAATTTTTTTTTTTCCAAACCTTTTGGGGCGGTTTTATTTTTTCAAAGCCTGAGATTTTTTTATTGTGACCCAAAATTATAACTCATTTTGAAAATTTGCCAAAACCGTGCGGGTTTTTATCATCCCCCTCCCCTCCCTCCCCACCCACCTCCGCGCCGCGATGCCGCCGCCGCGCAAAGTAATCGATAAGGGAATTTGGAAGAAGTGCGAATTAATTGATATTGGCACAAATTTGCCATAAATAAATTATGGAATTTGACAATAAAAATTAATTATTAAATTAAATTGAAATGAAAATGAATAAATAAATCAGGATGAAAAAAACTTTTCTAAAAGTAGTGAGGAAATGCGGGACTTCTTCGACGACAGAGGGAATGAGAAGGGGCCAATTGATCCGCGGATGGCTTATGCAGGAGGGAGGACGGGACCGATGAAATTGTATGCAAAATCTGATGAGAAGAAGAAAATTAGTGTTTATGACATTGTGAGTCTGTATCCGTCAGTGAATTACGGTACAGCTTACCCGATTGGATTGCCGGAGATTATTATACCGAAGAGCGATGAGATTAATGTTAATTGGACGAGACCGGACGATTTGAAATATAAGGGGTTGTATAAAGTGAGGGTCAACCCGCCGCGGGGGTTGCGGGTTCCGGTTCTGCAGCTGAAATGTGATGAGAGATTATTGTTTCCATTGTGTTGGAGATGTGCGTCAAATTTTAAGAAGGAGACTACGAGATGTAACTACAAATGCCCACATGATGAGGCACAGCGGCGATACGTGGCAACTTACACCAGCGTCGAATTGGTAAGAAATTATGAGGGAAAATTTTAAGAAAAATTAACATTTTCAGGCAAAGGCGTTGGAATGCGGTTATTCTGTGGATCGGTTTTATAGAGCGTGGCACTACGAAGAGGAGGCGGATGATTTATTCAAGGGATACGTGCGATTATTTTTGAAGTTGAAGGAGGAGGCAAGCGGGTTCCCGAAGGGAGTAGAGACGGAGGAGCAGAAGGATATGTGGAGAGAAGAGTATAACGAAAAATATGGAATCGAAATTGAATTGGCTAAAGTGAAGAAGAATCCGGGATTGCGGTACATAAGCAAGTTGATGTTAAATAGCTTATGGGTAAGATTTAAGCTTTTGTGATAGAATTATAACCTATTATTTTAGGGAAAGTTATCGATGAGAAATTGTTTGAACAAGAATGCGGTGATTGATAGGGCGTCGGAGTTTTATAAAATTGCGTGTGATAATAAAATTGAATTATGTGATATTGTTGAATATTCGGAAGAGGCGATTAGATTGATATACAGGGACAAGGAGGACTTTGTGATGGAGCACAAGTCGAGCAACATAGTCATTAGTTTATGGTGAGTTCAAAAAAGTTATAAATTTGTATATAAACTAATTTTTCCAGGACGACGAGTATGGCGAGGTTAAAATTATTGGAATTCATGAGAGAAGCGGAGAGCCATGGCGGGGAGATTTTGTACACGGACACGGACAGTATTTTTGTTAGGCACGATCGTGATGTGGAGCCGATCACGACGGGGAAATATTTGGGAGAAATGAGCGAGGAATACGGTGGCTATGAGATTGAAGAATATTGCTGTGGAGGGGCGAAGCAGTACGCATTGAAGATGAGAAACAAACAGACGGGGGAGATTGAATACGTTATGAAGATTAGAGGGATTACGTTCGATGTGGATAATAAGAAGACTTTACATTACGACACATTCAGGGAGATGGTTCTGAATTATGGAAAAGGGGAGGTGGACCCGGCTTTCTTTGTCTACAAGAATGATTTTGGGTGAGTTTTTAAAAAATATTCCCTAAATTAATACCAATATTTAGGCCAACGCGGGATTCGAAAGTGGTAACGAGGGAGAAGCACAAAATGTACAAGCCGGTCTGCCAGAAGGGGATCATCGATGAAGAATTGAATGTGATGCCATTTGGATTTTGTTAATTTGTATTTTATTGTATTTTTTTTGTTAAATAAAGTTGAATAAAAAATTAAAGTGATATTAGGACTAGCGGGGGTGGAACGGCCTAAAGTGAAGGCCCACTCCTGTTAGCCGTAATATTTTTATAAAATATCCAACGTTCTAGGGGAAAGTGGCACCCTGGTTTGATCTAATTCTATGGCGCGGCTTTAAAATTTTTTGATTTAATTATAATTAATAGACTAATTCGATTCATTTCTATAAGTAAAAATTAACAGAGAAGAGTTTGAGTATGATAAATTGTCAGAAGAATGTTTAAGGCGAATTTTAGGAGCTATACATAGTGGATGGAGTGTATTTACACATTAGACCCAGAGATGGAAATTGTGAAAATAGACTAAAAGCCGAAAAGCTAGTACTAAAATCCTGAGCTAAAATGGTGAAATATGTGAAATATCGAAACTACAAGGTGAAAAATTTAGGTGAAAACTCATATAGTGCCATGTTTTCGAGCGGGATATATGATGAATGTTTAGGTGAAAACAGGTGAAAATAGGTGAAATGGTAAAAGAACAAAGGTGAAATATTCGAGAAATGGTGAAAAAGGTGAAAATATATATAGGTTGCGTGCATTTAAGGGCATAACAAAAATAATGACAAAATTGGTCGCTGTCAGCTGCGCAAAAGGTATGTTCTGCGATGGATATCGTTACTACAAACACAAAAAGACGAAGAATAAAACATGGTGGAAGTGTGAGCATTACCATTATGGATGTAAGGGTTGGGGTTTTGAAAGCAATGGTGAATTTATTAACACGCAAAGACATAATCATCAACCAGATTCTGTATTACTTCAGATTGAGAGGGAAAAGTAGATTTTATATTTTCTTAGGACATGAATAATATGTTTGTTTTTTGAAATGAACAAGGGATTTATGGTACTGTTGCGTATTTTATTGATTTATTTTGTAATCTATTACTTCATGCAGAATTGGCGGAGAGGGTGGGGGTAGTGTCATTATCGATTAATTTGCGGGACGGTGACATCGGTGAAGAGGATGGGGCACTGTCATTATTAATTATTTTTATTTTCCGTGGCGTCAGCATCGGCGGGTAGGGTTGGGGCGGTTTTATTATCGATTATTTTTGTGCGGCTCGACATCGCGGCACACCGGCGGGCGGGGAGTAAATGCAAAAAACGCACGGTTTTGGGTACTTGCACCTTTTTAACAGACACAATTTCATTTTACCTATCATTTTAGTGACAGGTTGATGATTGTTTACCTTTCCGTAATGCGTCGCGGCGGTGAAAAAATTGCCCGAGCGGGTTTAGGGAAATTGGATTTGGTTGCGGGGCAACCTCAAAGAGGCCCAATAGGTTTCGGTTCTAGGCGGCAACTTCAAAGGCCACACCACTCCAATAGGTTTGGGTTCGTTGGGCGGCGATTATTCACGCATAAACCCAAACCTATTGGAGTGGTGTGGCCCTTTGAAGTTGCCGCCTAGAACCGAAACCTATTGGGACTCTTTGAGGTTGCCCCGCAACCAAATCCAATTTCCCTAAACCCGCTCGGGCAATTTTTTCACCGCCGCGACGCATTACGGAAAGGTAAACAATCATCAACCTGTCCCACCCTCTCCGCCAATTCTGCATGAAGTAATAGATTACAAAATAAATCAATAAAATACGCAACAGTACCATAAATCCCTTGTTCATTTCAAAAAACAAACATATTATTCATGTCCTAAGAAAATATAAAATCTACTTTTCCCTCTCAATCTGAAGTAATACAGAATCTGGTTGATGATTATGTCTTTGCGTGTTAATAAATTCACCATTGCTTTCAAAACCCCAACCCTTACATCCATAATGGTAATGCTCACACTTCCACCATGTTTTATTCTTCGTCTTTTTGTGTTTGTAGTAACGATAACCATCGCAGAACATACCTTTTGCGCAGCTGACAGCGACCAATTTTGTCATTATTTTTGTTATGCCCTAAAATGCACGCAACCTATATATATTTTCACCTTTTTCAGCATTTCTCGAATATTTCACCTTTGTTCTTTTACCATTTCACCTATTTTCACCTGTTTTCACCTAAACATTCATCATATATCCCGCTCGAAAACATGACACTATATGAGTTTTCACCTAAATTTTTCACCTTGTAGTTTCAATATTTCACATATTTCACCATTTTAGCTCAGGATTTTAGTACTAGCTTTTCGGCTTTTAGTCTATTTTCACAATTTCCATCTCTGGGTCTAATGTGTAAATACACTCCATCCACTATGTATAGCTCCTAAAATTCGCCTTAAACATTCTTCTGACAATTTATCATACTCAAACTCTTCTCTGTTAATTTTTACTTATAGAAATGAATCGAATAGGGTGGGCTTTTGATTGCCAAATTTGGCATAACAGTAGGGAGGGTGGCCTTTTGATTGCCAAATTTGGCATAACAGTAGGGAGAGTGGGCTTTTGATTGCCAAATTTGGCATAACAGTAGGGAGAGTGGGCTTTTGATTGCCAAATTTGGCATAACAGTAGGGAGAGTGGGCTTTTGATTGCCAAATTTGGCATAACAGTAGGGAGAGTGGGCTTTTGATTGCCAAATTTGTCATAATTTCACAGTAGGGAGGGTGGGCTTTTGATTGCCAAATTTGTCATAATTTCACAGTAGGGAGGTGGGCTTTTGATTGCCAAATTTGTCATAATTTCACAGTAGGGAGGGTGGGCTTTTGATTGCCAAATTTGGCATAACAGTAGGGAGGGTGGCCTTTGATTGCCAAATTTGGCATAACAGTAGGGAGAGTGGGCTTTTGATTGCCAAATTTGGCATAACAGTAGGGAGAGTGGGCTTTTGATTGCCAAATTTGTCATAATTTCACAGTAGGGAGGGTGGGCTTTTGATTGCCAAATTTGGCATAATTTCACAGTAGGGAGAGTGGGCTTTTGATTGCCAAATTTGGCATAACAGTAGGGAGAGTGGGCTTTGATTAGAACCGTAGGGAGAGTGGGCTTTTGATTGCAATTGTCATAATTTCACAGTAGGGAGGGTGGGCTTTTGATTGCCAAATTTGGCATAATTTCACAGTAGGGAGAGTGGGCTTTTGATTGCCAAATTTGGCATAATTTCACAGTAGGGAGAGTGGGCTTTTGATTGCCAAATTTGGCATAATTTCACAGTAGGGAGAGGGGGCTTTTGATTGCCAAATTTGGCATGAAAGACTTAAAAAGTAGGATAGTGGGCTTTTTGCCAAATTTGGCATGAAAGGCTTAAAAAGTAGGGAGAGGGGGCTTTTGATTGCCAAATTTGGCATGAAATGCTTAAAAAGTAGGGAGAGGGGGCTTTTGATTGCCAAATTTGGCATGAAAGGCTTAAAAAGTAGGGAGAGGGGGCTTTTGATTGCCAAATTTGGCATGAAATGCTTTAAAAAGTAGGGAGAGGGGGCTTTTGATTGCCAAATTTGGCATGAAATGCTTAAAAAGTAGGGAGAGTGGGCTTTTGATTGCCAAATTTGGCATAACAGTAGGGAGAGTGGGCTTTTGATTGCCAAATTTGGCATAATTTCACAGTAGGGAGGGTGGCCTTTTGATTGCCAAATTTGGCATAATTTCACAGTAGGGAGAGTGGGCTTTTGATTGCCAAATTTGGCATAATTTCACAGTAGGGAGAGTGGGCTTTTGATTGCCAAATTTGGCATAATTTCACAGTAGGGAGAGGGGGCTTTTGATTAAAATTTGGCATGAAAGACTTAAAAAGTAGGGATTGGGGGCTTTTTGCCAAATTTGGCATGAAAGGCTTAAAAAGTAGGGTGAGGGGGCTTTTGTTTGCCAAATTTGGCAAGAAATGCTTAAAAAGTAGGGTGAGGGGGCTTTTGATTGCCAAATTTGGCATGAAAGGCTTAAAAAGTAGGGTGAGGGGGCTTTTGATTGCCAAATTTGGCATAATTTCACAGTAGGGAGAGTGGGCTTTTGATTGCCAAATTTGGCATAATTTCACAGTAGGGAGAGGGGGCTTTTGATTAAAATTTGGCATGAAAGACTTAAAAAGTAGGGAAAGGGGGCTTTTTGCCAAATTTGGCATGAAAGGCTTAAAAAGTAGGGTGAGGGGGCTTTTGTTTGCCAAATTTGGCATGAAATGCTTAAAAAGTAGGGTGAGGGGGCTTTTGATTGCCAAATTTGGCATGAAAGGCTTAAAAAGTAGGGTGAGGGGGCTTTTGATTGCCAAATTTGGCATGAAAGGCTTAAAAAGTAGGGTGAGGGGGCTTTTGATTGCCAAATTTGGCATGAAATGCTTAAACAGTAGGGAGAGGGGGCTTTTGATTGCCAAATTTGGCATGAAATGCTTAAAAAGTAGGGAGAGGGGGCTTTTGATTGCCAAATTTGGCATGAAAGACTTAAAAAGTAGGGAGAGATGGCTTTTTGCCAAATTTGGCATGAAAGGCTTAAAAGTAGGGTGAGGGGGCTTTTGATTGCCAAATTTGGCATGAAAAGCTTAAACAGTAGATTTAGCATGTATTTATGCACGAAAATCAACGGCTCAAATCATTCCAATTTTTTTATTCATTTTATTAAAAAATATTTTCTTTTGCGCTTTAACTCTTTGCTTTCTTAAAGGCATGTCATTGTGACTTTGCGTTGGGCTTAAATGCATCATTCAACATGATTTAGTATGGTATTTATTAGGGTTGTATACGACCGGTTATTAACCGGTACACCTCTTTTTTGGTTATTTCGGTAAATGAAAAAATTTTCAATATAAATTTTTAGCCCAATATTTTCACCAAAAAACGAAAAAAGAAAACATAAAATAAAAAACATCATTTAATAATTTATCTGATTTAAACGGGATAAAAAGATGGGGATAAACTGGGGTGCAGTGAAAATCTTCGAAATCAGAGTTTTTGATTTTATTTAGTGCTTTTGAAAATTTTTCCATCTTTCCGTTGTTTTTTGAAAAACCTAAATGAATTTTCTTTTATCGCTTTTGATAATCAAAGGTAATATTTAAAACTAATCATTGAATATAATTAAGAATAAAATTCCGTTACTCAATTCCAATTCTTTTTTTTTATGAAAATATTTTTTATTTATTCACTAATTAAAAATTCTATACAAAATTATGTTAAAAATGTTTAGAAAATTGGGCGCTCCATTACAAAAAAGCCAAGCATCGAACTTTTGAGTCCGGGATTATATACCAAGGATTTTTTGAGAGTTCCGTGTTTCATATTTTGTACTTTTAAGTCCGTTTCCTGTTCGTATTTTTGTATTTTGGCACGAAACAAGAAAAATTTTTAATTAATATTTTACCAATTATAAAATTAGCCGAAAGAGCAAAAAAAAAAATTAAATGCAAAATTGCACCGGCGGACCTCATCCGATAAAAAATTTGGGAAAATAATGCAATAAAAGTGAAAAATTTGTTAGCAGATTCACCTTTTTTGAAGAACTTTCAAACTGGAAAAAATAAGAAATTTTCTAAATTAAAAAAATTAGAAAAAAAGCAAAATACGAAATAAATTGATTTTGATTATTCTTTGATTTATTAAATTTTGAGAATTATTTAAAACTTTTAGAATTTTGTAGTAAATAAAAATTTCGTGTTTCGCGTTTCGCGTTTCGTATTTTATATTTGTATCGTCTTTTTCATATTTCGTATTTCGCATTTTTTCGATTCGTAACAATCCTGACATATACACCTCCCTTCAATCCGATAGATGGGGAGAGGGGAATTTGAGAAGCAAAATAGGACAGGCACCCGCCCTTAATGAGGGGGAGGCGAATTTTAAAAAGCCAAATGCAATGGCTTTATTACAGAGCTTCGATCTCAAAATTTTGAAAATCCTTTGACCCTCTAAAAGACCCCAAAATGAGGCTAATCCTCAGATATCGAAGCTCTGGTTTATTGAGTTTTATTTATTATTTAACCACCACCACATAATCAATCGCTACGCCATTTAAGCATTTAATTCATTAGCTTTCCAGATGAACGCAACCATTTTTCTACTGTTTACAATTTGCTTTTTGGCCTATTTATCCCATGGAATGGAGGACAATGGAAAAAATGGTGGAAAGAAGTTGTTGAAGCAAGGAGGAAATCTGCTGGTGAAAAAGGGAGTAGTGAAGACATTACACAACAATTCGAATACCGCAAAAGATCCTGTTTCTGTACCCCAAAATATCCAGAGTTCAAATGCTATGGGACTAGTGAAGAAATTACACAAAAATTCGAATGCCGCAAAAGATCCTGTTTCTACAGTACCCCAAAACATCCAGAGTTCAAATTCTAAGGAACTAGTGAAGAAATTACACAAAAATTCGAATGCCGCAAAAGATCCTGTTTCTACAGTACCCCAAAATATCCAGAGTTCAAATGCTATGAAAAATCCACAACGCACAGGCGCGCAATTGTGTTTCGAGAGTGACGCTCCTGTTACTGTTACAGCATTTTATATTGATAAGACGGAAAGTTTGGGTACATCAGTGCCAGAAAAACGGAAAATGAATGATAAAGAAACCATTTGGCAATGCCTGAAGATAAAAGAAATATTTTGGCATGGCTTGGATGCGAAAGTAAAGGTCACCTTCAAAAATGCTAAAGGAGAGGTAAAAAATAAAAAAAAAATAAATAAATTGTTTTTCAAAATATTGATATGCGGGGGACTGAGGGCTAAAGCCCCCCCCCCCCCCCGAAACCCAAAAAGTAAAACATTTTCAATAAATTTTTTTTAATTTTAAGCAATTTTCTTAACAAAATTGCATTAAAATAGTCAAAAATTTTCCCGGCGGCGCCTAACGGCACCGCCGGACCCCCATTTTACCATATTTGTGGAGGCCAAAATGGCAAAAAATATTAATTTTTTGGCGAAAAAAGGCGAAAATTTTTGAAAAATACACCCCCATAATTCGGGATTTCAAAAAACCAAAAATACGCCGCTAAAAATCGACTTACAAAAGAAAAATACACCCTTAAAAATCGAATTTTTGACTTCAGCCCCTTCCCCCAAAGCCAAGGGTCTGGCTACGCCCTTGATGCCTACGCATTAAAATTTCAGTCATTCTGGTCCAAACAATTTATTTTTTTAGTATATAATTTTGAAAATGTTTAAAAAACTGAATTAGTTTAATGTAATAATTTCTTATTTTAGGTGTTGGGCAGTGCGACAGTTGGAACATTAAAATTTTTAAATGAATCAGCTAAACGAAAAGAAGAAGATCCTTTGTGTTTGTACTTTACAGTTCAATGTAGAGATTATTATCATTTTCGTGATGATGAAATAAATACCGATGTGCCGAGAGTCATTATCCTTTACAAAGAAAAGGTAAAAAAATTAAAAATTTTTTGAATTTTTTATACCCCGCGATTTTTTGAAACTTTAAACATCAGGCGAAAATAAAAAAATAAAGACCAAGACAAGTTGTCGAATTTTTTTGTGTTTTTATACCCACAAATGTAATGGATTAAATAAGTTATATATATCAATTAATTACACAATTAAGTTGATAAAATTTAAGGATCCAATTCAATTAACTTTTCAGAGCAAAAATACCCCTTTTTTGTTCTTCAAAAAAGTGAAATTGCAATTCAAAAAAAGAGATTGGTTCAAAGTTAAAGCCTTTCGTGGTAATAATGAGATGTATTCGGATCAAATAAAGGCACATGTACAGAATGGTAATAAAGTATGGGAATATGTGATGATAGCTGTTTATGAAAAACAATGGAATGGGTTGGATGACAATGAAAAGATTACTTTCAAAGCTTTCAAAAATGAAAACGATAAATTAGGAGAGGTAAAAAATATAAAAATTAAAAATGTTTATATCTTTTAGTAAATTGACAAAAAATAAAATAACTGTACCTGTGGCGCCAAAAATACTCTGACATCATTTTGCGCTCACTAAGTGAACACAAAACTAAAACGAATGACATAAAAAAAAATTAATTTTTAATTTGAATAAATTTATTCAAAAAGCATATTTAAACATAATTTTTTAATGCTCATACTAAATGCATTTAAATGGTCATTTTGTCGAATCTAATATCTAACAAATGGTTTAGCGCATAATTTTTTTTTAAATTTTTTACTATTTTTTAACACAATGAAAACATTTTCTGCCAAGATGCATGAAGAAAGTTTTTTTTTTGAATAAATATTTAATTCCATTTTAGGATTAAATGAATTGTGTTAAAATTTATTGAATTTTTTAGTTAAAAATTTATTTGCTTCAAAAAATCTTATTTTACCTAATAGATTTTGTTGAATTTTGCGTTTAAATTGTTTGCCATATTTTAGGTGTTGGGCAGTGCAACAGCTCAATTATTGGTTAAAACTACTACAGTTTGGTTACACTTTTATGAACCTAAAGATTATTATTATTATTGTAGCAATGAATATGATTATTATGTCAAAAAATATGACAATCATGGTGTATATTATAAAGATGACAATGGTAATGCATCTCAATGGAGCCGTACCAAGCTTCTCTTTTAGTTCAATATGCAAACTGAAAGATGGCTTTTTTCATTATTATTATTATTATTGTTGTTGTTGTTGTTGTTTCTTTGGTTTAATTGTTATTAGAGACCAGATATGAGTATTCTCTTTACAGCCTTTTTTCAGGCTTTGTATGATTTTCAAAAATTCAACAAAACTTTGCCAGGGACCATCTCGGAATGCTGGGTCTTTTTTTTGTTGTTAATTTCGCTACCCAACAAAAATTTATTGAGATTTTACGGAATTTACAAAAATTGAAATTAAATTGGCAATGGTAGTCTCTAAAATATTCCTTGAAACTGGTGATTTCATTAAAAGGATTTTGAAAAACTTTGAAATGACCGCGGGCGCCTGACTATTCGTACTGTAAAGTTTGGAGCTTTCTTACGGTATTTAACAAATGCTTTCCCCTATTATCATATGTAAACTGGGACTGTCATCATTTTTCAAGGCTTTGTATGTATTTTAAAATGTAAAAATTGAACTTTAAATTAGTAACGTTGAAATTCTCATAGCAACTGAAAATTTCATAGTAATGGTCTAAAATTTTAAGTGAAAGAAATATTTCTTAAAAATTTTTTTAAAAAACTCCCAGAGGACTGACTTTTTGTGCCCTTTTCATATCGTTGGGATTGGGATCTTTGTTACTGTAACTCTGGCGGCAAGTAATTGCAAAAATCAAGCAAAAAAGTAATTTTTGCTTTTAAAGAATTTTCAAAAATAAAAGTCAATAATTTTTTTTCAAATTTTTTGCAATATTAAACATAGCTTTCCTTTCATCACATGTAAACGCGGTCTGTCATCATTTTTTGTTTTTTTCTGAAAGGCAAATGATTTCTTTTCCAATTTAAATTTTTACTGTAAATTAACTAGCAATTTCAAAATTTTCTTTTTTCTGCATATTTTGTTTCTGTAAAAGTCAGGATTGGCCTATATTTCAAAAGAATTTAAAAAATCAGTTTTTAAAATTTTATTTTTCTAGAGGCTAATTAATGACTTTTACAATTTTAGGGCATTTTTTAACATTGCAAATTGTCTATTTTTTAACAATTTTTTTTTCTGCATAAACATTTGGACATATTTTGTCGAAAGAAAATGTGTAATAGGTAATGTAGGAAAATAAAATGAGATTATTTTGTTTTTTTTAAATTTTATATTTTTTTAATTCGAATTTTATGTTTAGTTTAGAAAATAATTCCTTTGGATTTACCAGATCTTGATAAATATTACTAAAAAAATTTATGAAAAGAATAGATAATTGAAAAACGCATTTGTATGAATTGATGTCGATAAGTGCGAAAAATGATTTTTCTGTGCTTTTCTTTTTTAATTTCTTTCGCCAAAATAAATGAAAAAACAACCTATACGGCGCGAAATTTGTTAAGAAAGAAGGGAACATATCGAACTGTAAAAATATGAAAATGCATATAAACGATAAATCAAAATGAGTTTTTGGGCCATGGGTTCAAATCCATTTGCATATAACGGGATTTTGAATTGATGAAGAATTTTTCGCCGAATTTCAAACCCATGACCCGAATTCAAACAAAAACTTAATTCTACCAAATTATAAAATTTTATTCAATAAAAAAATTATTCTTACAACTATGGGAGTTTATCATAAAATAATCGAAAGTAGAATAAAAAATTGCGAGCATTTTTTAAAAGTTGGTTTTTTGTTCGAATTTGGTTCCTGGGGGTAGTAGTTAGTGTCTACAAATCCACCGGATTACGGTAGTGACGTCACCCAAGCCAAAAGGTATTGGCTTGGTCCCAAACCTATTGCAAGGGTGCAAGCCATCTGAGCGCCAGCTGTTGGCAGCCTGCCAGGGCCATCTGAGGCCCAGAACCCAAACCTATTGAATAATTCTGAAATTTTTTTAAATTTTTTTAAATTATTTTTTTTATGTGCTTGGCTTTGTCTCTTCCCGCATAAATGATCACTTTCATCACACTGCTCTCAATTTCTTTAATATGCACTTGAAAATGTATATTCCCAAATAAATGAAACTTTCATCACATTGTACTCAATTTGTTTATTATGTAAGTGGGCTTTTGATTGCCAAATTTGTCATAATTTCACAGTAGGGAGGGTGGGCTTTTGATTGCCAAATTTGGCATAACAGTAGGGAGGGTGGCCTTTTGATTGCCAAATTTGGCATAACAGTAGGGAGAGTGGGCTTTTGATTGCCAAATTTGGCATAACAGTAGGGAGAGTGGGCTTTTGATTGCCAAATTTGGCATAACAGTAGGGAGAGTGGGCTTTTGATTGCCAAATTTGGCATAACAGTAGGGAGAGTGGGCTTTTGATTGCCAAATTTGTCATAATTTCACAGTAGGGAGGGTGGGCTTTTGATTGCCAAATTTGTCATAATTTCACAGTAGGGAGGGTGGGCTTTTGATTGCCAAATTTGTCATAATTTCACAGTAGGGAGGGTGGGCTTTTGATTGCCAAATTTGGCATAACAGTAGGGAGGGTGGCCTTTTGATTGCCAAATTTGGCATAACAGTAGGGAGAGTGGGCTTTTGATTGCCAAATTTGGCATAACAGTAGGGAGAGTGGGCTTTTGATTGCCAAATTTGTCATAATTTCACAGTAGGGAGGGTGGGCTTTTGATTGCCAAATTTGGCATAATTTCACAGTAGGGAGAGTGGGCTTTTGATTGCCAAATTTGGCATAACAGTAGGGAGAGTGGGCTTTTGATTGCCAAAGTTGGCATAATTTCACAGTAGGGAGGGTGGCCTTTTGATTGCCAAATTTGGCATAATTTCACAGTAGGGAGAGTGGGCTTTTGATTGCCAAATTTGGCATAATTTCACAGTAGGGAGAGTGGGCTTTTGATTGCCAAATTTGGCATAATTTCACAGTAGGGAGAGGGGGCTTTTGATTAAAATTTGGCATGAAAGACTTAAAAAGTAGGAAAGGGGGCTTTTTGCCAAATTTGGCATGAAAGGCTTAAAAAGTAGGGTGAGGGGGCTTTTGTTTGCCAAATTTGGCATGAAATGCTTAAAAAGTAGGGTGAGGGGGCTTTTGATTGCCAAATTTGGCATGAAAGGCTTAAAAAGTAGGGTGAGGGGGCTTTTGATTGCCAAATTTGGCATGAAATGCTTTAAAAAGTAGGGTGAGGGGGCTTTTGATTGCCAAATTTGGCATGAAAGGCTTAAAAAGTAGGGAGAGTGGGCTTTTGATTGCCAAATTTGGCATAACAGTAGGGAGAGTGGGCTTTTGATTGCCAAAGTTGGCATAATTTCACAGTAGGGAGGGTGGCCTTTTGATTGCCAAATTTGGCATAATTTCACAGTAGGGAGAGTGGGCTTTTGATTGCCAAATTTGGCATAATTTCACAGTAGGGAGAGTGGGCTTTTGATTGCCAAATTTGGCATAATTTCACAGTAGGGAGAGGGGGCTTTTGATTAAAATTTGGCATGAAAGACTTAAAAAGTAGGGATTGGGGGCTTTTTGCCAAATTTGGCATGAAAGGCTTAAAAAGTAGGGTGAGGGGGCTTTTGTTTGCCAAATTTGGCAAGAAATGCTTAAAAAGTAGGGTGAGGGGGCTTTTGGAAAATCTTCGAAATCAGAGTTTTTGATTTTATTTAGTGGTTTTGAAAATTTTTCCATCTTTCCGTTGTTTTTTGAAAAACCTAAATGAATTTTCTTTTATCGCTTTTGATAATCAAAGGTAATATTTAAAACTAATCATTGAATATAATTAAGAATAAAATTCCGTTACTCAATTCCAATTCTTTTTGTCCGTTCCTAAAATAAATTTTCAACCAATGTATTTGATTCTTAGTCTTGGTTCTCGACTCGAGAAAAGTATTTGAATGATTTTGCTTTAATTTTTATGAAAATATTTTTTTATTTATTCACTAATTAAAAATTCTACACAAAATTATGTTAAAAATGTTTAGAAAATTGGGCGCTCCATTACAAAAAAGCCAAGCATCGAACTTTTGAGTCCGGGATTATATACCAAGGATTTTTTGAGAGTTCCGTGTTTCATATTTTCGTACTTTTAAGTCCGTTTCGTGTTCGTATTTTTGTATTTTGGCACGAAACAAGAAAATTTTTAATTAATATTTTACCAATTATAAAATTAGCCGAAAGAGCAAAAAAAATTAAATGCAAAATTGCACCGGCGGACCTCATCCGATAAAAAATTTGGGAAAATAATGCAAAAAAAAGTGAAAATTTGTTAGCAGATTCACCTTTTTTGAAGAACTTTCAAAATGGAAAAAATAAGAAATTTTCTAAATTAAAAAATTAGAAAAAAAGCAAAATATGAAAATAAATTGATTTTGATTATTCTTTGATTTATTAAATTTTGAGAATTATTTAAAACTTTTAGAATTTTGTAGTAAATAAAAATTTCGTGTTTCGCGTTTCGCGTTTCGTATTTTATATTTGTATTGTCTTTTTCATATTTCGTATTTCGCATTTTTTCGATTCGTAACAATCCTGACATATACACCTCCCTTCAATCCGATAGATGGGGAGCAGGGGTGTGCGAAATTTCGTGTCGTTTTCGTTTCATCCCCTTTTTTCGTCGCTTTTTGAGTTTCGTTTTCGTGTTTTCGTTTTCGTCCGTCAAAAAATTTTCGTTTCGTTTCGTTTTCGTATTTAAAAATTTTAAATTTTCGTTTCGTTTTCGTTTTCGTCAAACGGAATTTGGACGAAAAAGACGAAAATATTTACACCCTTAAGAATGACTTTTTTTGGAAAAAATAAGTCATCTCGTATGCTACATGCCACATTTTTCTTTAAAATTCATTGAAAATTCCAAAATTTTCAAAGTCTGCCCTTAAAATTGCCAATTTTCAGTGAAAAATGTAAAAAGGTCAAAAATTAAAATTTTCCTTATTTTTGTCAAAAAATAGGCTCAAAATCATTTTTTAAATGCAAGTTTTTTGTCAGCTAAATGCTCATTTTTAAATTTTTCTGTTGGGAGCCCTGTATTTAATTAATTTCAATTTTTTCCGGCCTCTCCTATGTGCACAGCCGGACACCAATCCTCTAAAAACTTTCAAAATAAAATTTTAAAAAACAAAATAATAATAATTTAAAATTTAAATGTTTTTAATTGTGGATTAAATAAATACAAAAAATTTTCGTGTTTTTCGTTTGGTTTCGTACGAAACGATTATTTTTTCGTTTTCGTGTTTCGTTTTCGTCCAAGAAAAAATTTTCGTTTCGTTTTCTTTTTCGAGTTTTAAAATTTTAATTTTCGTTTCGTGTTTCGTTTTCGTGAAAAATAAATATTTTCGTTTCGTTTTCGTTTTCGGAAACTATTTTTTTGGTTTTCGCACACCCCATTGGGGAGAGGGGAATTTGATAAGCAAAATAGGACATGGCACCCGCCCTTAATGAGGGGGAGGCCAAGCGAATTTTAAAAAGCCAAATGCAATGGGTTTATTGCAGAGTTTCGGTCTCAAAATTTTGAAAATCCTCATTTCAGCCATAAAAATCCTCATTTGCTACTAAAATACCTCAAAAAAATCCTCATTTAGCATGAAAAATCCTCATTTTTTAATGTTTAAGATTTGAAGAAAAAGTTCGAACATTTTGCCAAATATACCTAATTAATTTTTCAAAAAATCATGCGTTTTTGTCACTTTTTTATCAAAAGACCACAAAAATCCTCAAATTTCTCAAAAGACCACAAAAATCCTCAAATTTCTCAAAGACCACAAAAATCCGCAAATCCTTATTTCCAAAAAAAAAAACCTCTTTGACCCTCTAAAAGACCCCAAAATGAGGCTAAATCCTCAGATATCGAAGCTCTGGTTTATTGAGTTTTATTTATTATTTAACCAACACCACATAATCAATCGCTACGCCATTTAAGCATTTAATTCATTAGCTTTCCAGATGAACGCAACCATTTTTCTACTGTACACAATTTGCTTTTTGGCCTATTTATCCCATGGAATGGAGGACAATGGAAAAAATGGTGGAAGGAAGTTGTTGAAGCAGGGAGGAAATCTGCTGGTGAAAAAGGGAGTAGTGAAGACATTACACAAAAATTCGAATGCCGCAAAAGATCCTGTTTCTACAGTACCCCAAAACATCCAGAGTTCAAATTCTAAGGAACTAGTGAAGAAATTACACAAAAATTCGAATGCCGCAAAAGATCCTGTTTCTACAGTACCCCAAAATATCCAGAGTTCAAATGCTATGAAAAATCCACAACGCACAGGCGCGCAATTGTGTTTCGAGAGTGACGCTCCTGTTACTGTTACTGCATTTTATATTGAAAAGAAAGAACGTTTGGGTACATCAGTGCCAGAAAAACGGAAAATGAATGATAAAGAAACCATTTGGCAATGTGTGAAGATAAAAGAAATATTTTGGTTTGGATTGGATGATAAAAAAGTGGTCACCTTCAAAAATGCTAAAGGAGAGGTAAAAAATAAAAATAAATTGTTTTTCAAAATATTGATATGCCTACACATTAAAATTTCAGTCATTCTGGTCGAAACAATTTATTTTTTTGTATGGTAAATATTGATCAAATAGTTCCCAAACTCAAAAAAATTCTGGCACTTTTTAAGCCTGAAAAAGGGCAAGCGCGCCCCTAATTATATTTTTCCAACCCATTTCGAACCTTTTTACATCGATTCTGACCGCTTTTAAGCATTTTTGAGTTTTGGGACTACGATCAATATTTTCCTTTAGTATATATTTTGAAAATGTTTAAAAAACTGAATTAGTTTAATGTAATAATTTCTTATTTTAGGTGTTGGGCAGTGCGACAGTTGGAACATTATCATTCGTAAATGAATCAGCTGAACGAAAAGAAGAAGATCCTTTGTGTTTATACTTTACAGTTCAATGTAGAGATTATTATCATTTTCGTGATGATGAAATAAATACCGATGTGCCGAGAGTCATTATCCTTTACAAAGAAAAGGTAAAAAAATTAAAAATTTTTTGAATTTTTTATACCCTGCGATTTTTTGAAACTTTAAACATCAGGCGAAAATAAAAAAATAAAGACCAAGACAACTTGTCGATTTTTTTGTGTTTTTATACCCACAAATGTAATGGATTAAATAAGTTATATATATCAATTAATTACACAATTAAGTTGATAAAATTTAAGGATCCAATTCAATTAACTTTTCAGAGCAAAAATACCCCTTTTTTGTTCTTCAAAAAAGTGAAATTGCAATTCAAAAAAAGAGATTGGTTCAAAGTTAAAGCCTTTCGTGGTAATAATGAGATGTATTCGGATCAAATAAAGGCACATGTACAGAATGGTAATAAAGTATGGGAATATGTGATGATAGCTGTTTATGAAAAACAATGGAATGGGTTGGATGACAATGAAAAGATTACTTTCAAAGCTTTCAAAAATGAAAACGATAAATTAGGAGAGGTAAAAAATATAAAAATTAAAAATGTTTATATCTTTTAGTAAATTGACAAAAAATAAAATAACTGTACCTGTGGCGCCAAAAATACTCTGACATCATTTTGCGCTCACTAAGTGAACACAAAACTAAAACGAATGACATAAAAAAAAATTAATTTTTAATTTGAATAAATTTATTCAAAATGCATATTTAAACATAATTTTTTAATGCTCATACTAAATGCATTTAAATGGTCATTTTGTCGAATCTAATATCTAACAAATGGTTTAGCGCATAATTTTTTTTTAAATTTTTTACTATTTTTTAACACAATGAAAACATTTTCTGCCAAGATGCATGAAGAAAGTTTTTTTTTTTGAATAAATATTTAATTCCATTTTAGGATTAAATGAATTGTGTTAAAATTTATTGAATTTTTTAGTTAAAAATTTATTTGCTTCAAAAAATCTTATTTTACCTAATAGATTTTGTTGAATTTTGCGTTTAAATTGTTTGCCATATTTTAGGTGTTGGGCAGTGCAACAGCTCAATTATTGGTTAAAACTACTACAGTTTGGTTACACTTTTATGAACCTAAAGATTATTATTATTATTGTAGCAATGAATATGATTATTATGTCAAAAAATATGACAATCATGGTGTATATTATAAAGATGACAATGGTAATGCATCTCAATGGAGCCGTACCAAGCTTCTCTTTTAGTTCAATATGCAAACTGAAAGATGGCTTTTTTCATTATTATTATTATTATTATTATTATTATTGTTGTTGTTGTTGTTTCTTTGGTTTAATTGTTATTAGAGACCAGATATGAGTATTCTCTTTACAGCCTTTTTTCAGGCTTTGTATGATTTTCAAAAATTCAACAAAACTTTGCCAGGGACCATCTCGGAATGCTGGGTCTTTTTTTGTTGTTAATTTCGCTACCCAACAAAAATTTATTGAGATTTTA
This sequence comes from Heterodera schachtii, assembly GCA_023374025.1. NCBI lineage: Eukaryota > Metazoa > Nematoda > Chromadorea > Rhabditida > Heteroderidae > Heterodera > Heterodera schachtii. The sequence continues at coordinate 668,087 of SIJG01000015.1, forward strand.
CGGAATTTACAAAAATTGAAATTAAATTGGCAATGGTAGTCTCTAAAATATTCCTTGAAACTGGTGATTTCATTAAAAGAATTTTGAAAAACTTTGAAATGACCGCGGGCGCCTGACTATTCGTACTGTAAAGTTTGGAGCTTTCTTACGGTATTTAACAAATGCTTTCCCCTATTATCATATGTAAACTGGGACTGTCATCATTTTTCAAGGCTTTGTATGTATTTTAAAATGTAAAAATTGAACTTTAAATTAGTAACGTTGAAATTCTCATAGCAACTGAAAATTTCATAGTAATGGTTTAAAATTTTAAGTGAAAGAAATATTCCTTAAAAATTTTTTTAAAAAACTCCCAGGGACTGACTTTTTGTGCCCTTTTCGTATCGTTGAGATTGGGATCTTTGTTACTGTAACTCTGGCGGCAAGTAATTGCAAAAATCAAGCAAAAAAGTAATTTTTGCTTTTAAAGAATTTTCAAAAATAAAAGTCATAATCTAATTTTTTTTTCAAATTTTTTGCAATATTAAACATAGCTTTCCTTTCATCACATGTAAACGCGGTCTGTCATCATTTTTTGTTTTTTTCTGAAAGGCAAATGATTTCTTTTCCAATTTAAATTTATACTGTAAATTAACTAGCAATTTCAAAATTTTCTTTTTTCTGCATATTTTGTTTCTGTAAAAGTCAGGATTGGCCTATATTTCAAAAGAATTTAAAAAATCAGTTTTTAAAATTTTATTTTTCTAGAGGCTAATTAATGACTTTTACAATTTTAGGGCATTTTTTAACATTGCAAATTGTCTATTTTTTAACAATTTTTTTTTCTGCATAAACATTTGGACATATTTTGTCGAAAGAAAATGTGTAATAGGTAATGTAGGAAAATAAAATGAGATTATTTTGTTTTTTTTTAATTTTATCTTTTTTTTAATTCGAATTTTATGTTTAGTTTAGAAAATAATACCTTTGAATTTACCCAGATCTTGATAAATATTACTAAAAAAAATTTATGAAAAGAATAGATAATTGAAAAACGCATTTGTATGAATTGATGTCGATAAGTGCGAAAAATCATTTTTCTGTGCTTTTCTTTTTTAATTTCTTTCGCCAAAATAAATGAAAAAACAACCTATACGGCGCGAAATTTGTTAAGAAAGAAGGGAACATATCGAACTGTAAAAATATGAAAATGCATATAAATATTCAATAAAAAAATTATTCTTACAACTATGGGAGTTTATCATAAAATAATCGAAAGTAGAATAAAAAATTGCGAGCATTTTTTAAAAGTTGGTTTTTTGTTCGAATTTGGTTCCTGGGGGTAGTAGTTAGTGTCTACAAATCCACCGGATTACGGTAGTGACTTCACCCAAGCCAAAAGGTATTGGCTTGGTCCCAAACCTATTGCAAGGGTGCAAGCCATCTGAGCGCCAGCTGTTGGCAGCCTGCCAGGGCCATCTGAGGCCCAGAACGCAAACCTATTGAATAATTCTGAAATTTTTTTAAATTTTTTAAAATTATTTTTTTGATTATTTTTTTATTCGAAATATTATTATTAATTTTTAATTCGAAATAATTCTGCCGCAGGCACTCGGCCATGAGACCACTTGCCAGAAAAAGGATAATTGTCCACTATATGCTAGAAAGATGATGACGTCATCACTGCAAGGGGTACGGTAGTCCGGTGAAAATATCCAATAAATAATCTATAGGCAAGCGGACTCGAACTTTTGGTCTGCCACCAAACCCAACACACTACCACTCTGCCACGTGAGCACTAGCCAGAAAAAGGATAATTGTCCACTATATGCTAGAAAGATGATGACGTCATCACTGCAAGGGGTACGGTAGTCCGGTGAAAATATCCAATCAACAAACGATATGAATATAAATTTAAAAATTTTTTAATTCCTTTAATGTTTAGCCTTAACTTTATAGTGAAAATTCAATCGCTCATAATTTTTCGAGTTGTGATCTGAAAAATCCTAGATTTTGCAGGGTAACAGCTGAGAACAATACCTAATTTATACTTTTTTCCCCGCTTACTAGGCCTTGTTAAAAATTTTTTAGGTTTTCTGATTTTCTGTACTTTTTCAATTTTTTGCAAAATTAATTCATAAATATTTTTTCGTGCGCTTCTGATCACTACTCGATAAATGAGTGATTGAATTTACACTAAAAAGTTAAGCCTAAACTTTTTGGCACATTTAAAAAGCAATTAAAAATTTTTAAAAATTTTATTCATCTCCTTTTTTGATCGAAAAAGCATCAGAGTGCCTTATATAAAATGTATATAAAATTCGGTGCGTTTCTGATCACTTTCTGGAAAAATATTTATGAATTAATTTTGCAAAAAAATAATGGAACCAGAATTTCAAAAAAAAAATTTTTCATGAAATGAGTATCTAATTTTAAAATAGGTTAATTCTCGTCCTTTCAGTATCCCTGCAAAGTTTGGAGCGCTTCTGATCACTACTCTAAAAATTATGAGTGATTGAATTTACACTAAAAAGTTAAGCCTAAACTTTTTGGCACATTTAAAAAGCAATTAAAATTTTTAAAAATTTTATTCATCTCCTTTTTTGATCGAAAAAGCATCAGAATGCCTTATATAACATGTATATAAAATTCGGTGCGTTTCTGATCACTTTCTGGAAAAATATTTATGAACTAATTACTCAATAAGCCCAAGCCTATTAAGCAGTTTCGAAATCGGTTGGGCAAAAATCGCTAAGGGTGGGCAAAAATAGCTAGCTTAATCTATTAAAACCTAGAAAAGGAGCTCTTTCTAATGGTGTCATCGGTTCTGGATTTGGTTCAGAATGCGCAGAGCTATACTCAAAATTTAAGCCTAGAATTAATTTTGCAAAAAATAAAAATAAATTCGTGCATCTTTAAAAATTCATAAAAAATTTAGAACCCAGAGTTGAGTGAGTTAGCATCATAATTGTGTGTTTCCTTGTCTTAAGGATGTAATTAATATTGAATTTTCACGAAAAAGTTAAGCCTAAACTTTTTCGCATATTTAAAAAGCAATTTAAATTTTTAAAAATATTATTCATCTCCTTTTTTGGTCGAAAAGCATCAGAATGCCTTATATAACATGTATATAAAATTCGGTGCGTTTCTGATCACTTTCTGGAAAAATATTTATGAACTAATTTTGCAAAAAATTGGAAAAGTACCGAAAATTGGAATATCTAAAAATTTTTAAAGAAACTTTATGGGATAGTTAATTAATTATATAAATGAGAATTGTTCTCAGCTGTTACCCTGCAAAATCAGGGATTTTTCTGATCACTACTCGTAAAATTATGAGTGATTGAATTTTCACGAAAAAGTTAAGCTACATGTTATATAAGGCACTCTGATGCTTTTTCGATCAAAAAAGGAGATGAATAAAATTTTTAAAAATTTTTAATTGCTTTTTAAATATGCCAAAAAGTTTAGGCTTAACTTTTTAGTGTAAATTCAATCACTCATAATTTTTCGAGTAGTGATCAGAAGCGCTCCAAACTTTGCAGGGATACTGAAAGGACGAGAATTAACCTATTTTAAAATTATATACTCATTTCATGAAAAAAATTTTTTTTGAAATTCTGGTTCCATTATTTTTTTGCAAAATTAATTCATAAATATTTTTCCAGAAAGTGATCAGAAACGCACCGAATTTTATATACATGTTATATAAGGCACTCTGATGCTTTTTCTATCAAAAAGGGAGATGAATAAAATTTTTAAAAATTTTTAATTGCTTTTAAATATGCGAAAAAGTTTAGGCTTAACTTTTTTTTGTGAAAATTCAATCACTAATAATTTTTCGAAAACTGATCGGAAATAAACCAAATTTGCAGGTTAACAGTTGAGATAAAGACCTATAATATGTTTAAATTTTGCTTTCCTACGGGTCCTTAGAAAAATTTTAACTTTTTGGGGGGTTCATTATTTTTTGAAAATTCAATCACTCGTAATTTTACGAGTAGTGATCAGAAAAATCCCTGATTTTGCAGGGTAACAGCTGAGAACAATTCTCATTTATATAATTAATTAACTATCCCATAAAGTTTCTTTAAAAATTTTTAGATATTCCAATTTTCGGTACTTTTCCAATTTTTTGCAAAATTAGTTCATAAATATTTTTCCAGAAAGTGATCAGAAACGCACCGAATTTTATATACATGTTATATAAGGCATTCTGATGCTTTTCGACCAAAAAAGGAGATGAATAATATTTTTAAAAATTTAAATTGCTTTTTAAATATGCGAAAAAGTTTAGGCTTAACTTTTTCGTGAAAATTCAATCACTCATTTATCGAGTAGTGATCAGAAGCGCACGATATTTTTTAAGTACATCCTTAAGACAAGGAAACACACTATTATGATGCTAACTCACTCAACTCTGGGTTCTAAATTTTTTATGAATTTTTAAAGATGCACGAATTTATTTTTATTTTTTGCAAAATTAATTCTAGGCTTAAATTTTTGAGTATAGCTCTGCGCATTCTGAACCAAATCCAGAACCGATGACACCATTAGAAAGAGCTCCTTTTCTAGGTTTTAATAGATTAAGCTAGCTATTTTTGCCCACCCTTAGCGATTTTTGCCCAACCGATTTCGAAACTGCTTAATAGGCTTGGGCTTATTGAGTAATTAGTTCATAAATATTTTTCCAGAAAGTGATCAGAAACGCACCGAATTTTATATACATGTTATATAAGGCATTCTGATGCTTTTTCGACCAAAAAGGAGATGAATAATATTTTTAAAAATTTAAATTGCTTTTTAAATATTTTTTACAGAAAATTAGAACAAAATTATCTTCGTAATTTTTATGAATTTTTTTTTGTTAAAAAAGAAATGAAAACTCCTATAAAAACCTAATTACACGGCAATATTCAAATAATTAATGAAATTTAAGGTTCAACCATGAAAAAAAATGAAATCACAAGTAAAATTAAATCAGGCTCTAAATTTTTTTGCCTAATTTTCAGGTTGGTGTCAATTTTCCATCCTCCATTTTTTTTGCTGTTTTTTGAAAATTTTTCTTTCAAGAAAATGAATTAATTTTTATTTTTAAATGAAATTTTTTATTTTTGTTGATTCGTTAGTTTTAGAAATTCAATGTTTTTTATTTATATTCACAAATATGGAATTGTTCATTTTGCGTCATGCCGAACATGAACGTTTGTAAAATTGCACTGGGCTGGACATTGGCGCCATCCGTTGGCACAACGCCAATTTGTGCCAGAATCAATTGCAATGTCCACATTATGGTACATTTATTATGTAAAAACATTTTTAATATTTTAAAAAATGAGAAATAATTTTTAATTTATTTTCCAAAATTTGAGGATAATTTTTAAAAAGTTAAATATGGAAAAATGAATTTAATTGCACTGAACCAAATTCTTAAAAATTCATTAAATTTTCATATGAACCCCGAAAATTTTTCTTTGTTGTTTAAAATTTCCCAGAACAAATTTTAATTAAAAACTAAATTAAAATTTATTATAATTAAAGACCTTAACTATAATTAAGTCATTTTCAAAGTAACAATGAAACAAAAATAAGAATAAAAAAACAACAAAATAAATTAAAATAGATTTCTAATGAAAATGCCTAAACTTTCCTTATAATGAGACTTTTTAAATAAGCAATGAATTTTCCAAGGCATTAACCCTTTACTGAAGGATAATCAATTTCTTTAATATGTGCTTGGCTTTGTATCTTCCCACATAAGTGATCACTTTCTTAACATTGTACTTAATTTCTTTAATATGTACTTGGAAATGTATCTTCCCACATAAGTGATCACTTTCTTAACATTGCACTTAATTTCTTTAATATGTACTTGGATTTGTATCTTCCCAAATAAATGATCACTTTCATCACGATGTACTCATTTTCCTTAATATGTACTTGGATTATCTTCCCAAATAAATGATCACTTTCATCACGATGTACTCATTTTCCTTAATATGTACTTGGATTATCTTCCCAAATAAATGATCACTTTCATCACGATGTACTCATTTCCTTAATATGTACTTGGATTATCTTCCCAAATAAATGATCACTTTCATCACGATGTACTCATTTTCCTTAATATGTACTTGGATTATCTTCCCAAATAAATGATCACTTTCATCACGATGTACTCATTTTCTTAATATGTACTTGAATTTGTATCTTTCCCACATAAATGATCACTTTCATCGCGATGTACTCAATTTAATATGCCCTTGGAATTGTACCCATCCTAAAAATGATCACTTGCATAACATTGTACTCAATTTCTTTAATATGTAATTTGGAAATGTGATCACTTTCATCGCATTGTACTCAATTTTCTTTGTTATGTCCTTAAAATTATACCCACCCTAAAAATGATCACTTTCATAACATTGTACTCAATTTCTTTGAAAGGCACATAAAAGGCGCGTTGATTTAAGAAAAAATCAGTCAGTCTTAGTAATAAACTTTACTGTCAAGCTCATTATTAAGACCGCTATTTTTAGTTAGCATTTTGCCTGAATGAACCGCTGTTTTATTCATCGGGTTTTTCGGTTTTTGGCGATTTAATGACTTTTTTCGTACATTTATTCATTTTTGTGACTATAATAAGAAATGGTTACGCCTTTTAAACCGCCCGGCCAGTTAGCTTTTTCCTTACCCTTTTCATTATTTTCCGAAAAATTTTTTCACTAAATTAACCAAAAAAAGAATTTCAATTTCCTTTATTCTTTTAATTTCTTTATTTATGAAAGAAAATTTCAGAGAAAATCTAGCCCTTCGTAAAAAGTACATTTTAAGCCATTTAAATTTATTCAACAATTAAATGCGCTCATTTCCTGTGGTTGCTTTTGTTTTGTTTATGATTTTGGTACACAAAACTCATCAAGATGAACTTAATGGTTAGCAAGCTTTATTCTTTATTTTTATTTATTTAAATCTAATTTTGTGTATTACAATTAGGGCTGCAAATTTTTATATTGCCAAATTAAAATTAAGCGCTTTTTGCTGGCAAATCCTACTATTTTGGTGAACATGTTAATTTTTAGCTATTAATTAAAAAATAGGTATTTTTCGATTATATTGCTTTTTGGAAATGGTATATAGGTAAACCAAATGTTTATTTTTATTTTTTTAAAACTACCAAATACTAACTAATTAATTAAGCACTCATTAATCGTTGTAGAAAGAAAATCTTTTTGATCGATTATATTGCTTTTTGGAAATGGTATATAAACAAATTACTAACTAATTAATTAAGCACTCATTAATCAATTGAATTGTGATAATGCCAATGCCAATGCCAACAACATCAACAACAACATATAATGATTGCTATAACAATGTTGTCATTTGCTATGTTTGTTTTTAGCATACGTTCTTTGTGTTGGAGGGAATGATGGATGAATGAAGTAAATTCCGCCAATTTTGGTGGTGTCATGGCAACTCGTACACAGGGCAACTCGTACAAAAAAAATTTTTCTAAGAATTTTCACTAAAACTTAGAATTTATAGATAAAAAAAAATCTAAATGTATTTAAAAAAAAATTCTTTAAATTTTTTTTTACTAATTTCTCAGCTTATTTTTTTATTTCTTAAATTTTTTGAAAATTTAAGTGTTTTAAAAAGTTTTTCTAGGCTAGAAAATCCATTTAGATTTTTTTTCTATAAATTCTAAGTTTTAGTTGAAAATTCTTAGAATTTTTTTTTGTACGAGTTGCATTTGTACGAGTTGCCTTTGTACGAGTTGCCATTGACCCAATTTTGGTGTAGATTTTTTGCAACATTAATGCTTTGGCATAATCCGAACTCTAAGAAGTAATGAAACAAAAAATTTTTTGATTTAAGGCGATTTTTAAACAAATTCTTTTGTTTACTTCGGTTGCTAAAAAATTTGATTTTTTATGCGATTGCTTACAATAAAACTGAGAATTAAGAAGAAAAAAGAATTAACCCTTTAAAAAACGCTTTAGGAAATTTTTTGTGCTTGCTTTAACTTTGTGAACCTAAATTAAAGTTTTTTTTTTCAAAATTTTCCATGAAAAATAAAGCACCAAATTTCTTAATTTATATTTCTAAGAAAGGCAGAATGATTTTTAGTTCACAAAAGCTCATTTTGGCGGAATTACTATGCAAGCAAAAATTGAACTTTCAAATTATAGCCAAAATTTTTTCATTTTTAAAAATGAATGTTTATTGAAAACTAGAAATTTCACTAAAAAAAGATTCTAAAATTCTAAGTGACCACGAAGGCCTGATTGCCCGCCCCATTATTTTACTAAAATGGGGACTTTACATTATACACTCACTATACATGGCAATATAAAGTAAAATTCGATCACGAATTTCTTCTTTTAATCCATGGCAAAAAAAAAATTAACTTTTAAATAATAAAATTTAAATTATTTTGAATTGAAAGTGATCACTTATGTGGGAAGATACAATTCCAAGTACATATTAATGAAATTGAGTATATTGTGATGAAAGTGATTGTGAGCACTGGTTTAAAATTTAGTCATTTTTCAATATTGATCTATTTTTTAATTTTCCAATCAGAATTGTTCAAATATGAAACAATATTTGCCTAATCACAATGACCAGATCAAAGGTAGTTTTTAGGAAACGATCTATCACCGCTCAACTCTTATACAAATTTTTTATTTTCAGAGAAAACTTGTAAATTTTATTATGATAATTAATCTTTGTTTTTTATTAGCACATAAATATAACGATTTTATAAAATAAATACCCTTCAGTAGAGCCCGGTGCGGGACGGGATCCCGCGCGGGATTTTGGGGGATCCCATTCCGCAATCCCGCATTTTTTGGAAAATGCGGGATTTGCGGGATTATCCCGCGGAATCCGGTCCCGCAAAGAATTTTGAGTTCCAATCCCGCAGCGGGATCCGCAAATTTGATTTTTTGTGCGGGATCCCGCGGGATCCGCATTGCATTTTTTTTTGAAAATTTTAAAGACATAATGCCAAATATTTTTTTAAATAAATTTACAATAAATTTAATAGAATTAAACTCATTTTTTCTTCTAAAATGCGTGCAAATTTCTGAAAATTTTCCTGGTGTTGACTATTTGCTCGCCGGACCGTACTTAAAAATTAACTCAAAAAGCGCTAGTTAGTCATTTTTTGGACAAAAATCTGCTAAGAAATCGATCCAATTTTCAAAATTTTCCCGGCGGCGCCTACCGACACCACCGAACCCCCCCCCCTCCACCTGTTCACCACAATTTCTTCGAAAAATGCGCCGCTAAAAGCCTTCAGCAGAGAGTTAACAATTCGAGGGAAAGGGAGGGAGGCTTTTCATCGACAAATTTGTCATAATAGACTTAAGCAGAGGGTTGACAATTTGGGGGAGAGTGGGGTGGGCTTTTCATCGAAATTTGGCATAATACCCTTCAGCAGGCTGTTAACGATTGATTGCTAAATTTTTACATGATATCCTTAAACAGTAGGTGATCGGGGAAGGGGGCTTTTCATCTTCAAATTTGGCATTTGGCATAATACCCTTCAGCAGAGGGTTGACAATTTGGGGGAGAGTGGGGTGGGCTTTTCATCGCCAAATTTGGCATAATAGATTTCAGCATACTGTTAACAATTGATTGCTAAATTTTTACATGATATCCTTAAACAGTAGGTGATCGGGGAAGGGGGCTTTTCATCTTCAAATTTGGCATTTGGCATAATACCCTTCAGCAGAGGGTTGACAATTTGGGGGAGAGGGGGGTGGGCTTTTCATCGCCAAATTTGGCATAATAGATTTCAGCAGGCTGTTAACGATTGATTGCTAAATTTTTACATGATATCCTTAAACAGTAGGTGATCGGGGAAGGGGGCTTTTCATCTTCAAATTTGGCATTTGGCATAATACCCTTCAGCAGAGGGTTGACAATTTGGGGGAGAGTGGGGTGGGCTTTTCATCGCCAAATTTGGCATAATAGATTTCAGCATGCTGTTAACAATTGATTGCTAAATTTTTACATGATATCCTTAAACAGTAGGTGATCGGGGAAGGGGGCTTTTCATCTTCAAATTTGGCATTTGGCATAATACCCTTCAGCAGAGGGTTGACAATTTGGGGGAGAGGGGGGTGGGCTTTTCATCGCCAAATTTGGCATAATAGATTTCAGCATGCTGTTAACAATTGATTGCTAAATTTTTACATGATATCCTTAAACAGTAGGTGATCGGGGAAGGGGGCTTTTCATCTTCAAATTTGGCATTTGGCATAATACCCTTCAGCAGAGGGTTGACAATTTGGGGGAGAGGGGGGTGGGCTTTTCATCGCCAAATTTGGCATAATAGATTTCAGCATGCTGTTAACAATTGATTGCTAAATTTTTACATGATATCCTTAAACAGTAGGTGATCGGGGAAGGGGGCTTTTCATCGCCAAATTTGGCATTTGGCATAATAACCTTCAGCAGAGAGTTAACAATTTGGGGGAAAGGGAGGGAGGCTTTTCATCGCCAAATTTGTCATAATAGACTTAAGCAGAGGGTTGACAATTTGGGGGAGAGGGGGTGGGCTTTTCATCGCCAAATTTGGCATAATAGATTTCAGCATGCTGTTAACAATTCATTGCTAAATTTTTACATGATATCCTTAAAAAGTGGGTGATCGGGGAAGGGGGCTTTTCATCGTCAAATTTGGCATTTGGCATAATACCCTTCAGCAGAGGGTTGACAATTTGGGGGAGAGGGGGGTGGGCTTTTCATCGCCAAATTTGGCATAATAGATTTCAGCATGCTGTTAACAATTGATTGCTAAATTTTACATGATATCCTTAAACAGTAGGTGATTGGGGAAGGGGGCTTTTCATCGTCAAATTTGGCATTTGGCATAATACCCTTCTGTGGGCTGTTAACGATTGATTGCTAAATTTTTACATGATATCCTTAAACAGTAGGTGATCGGGGTAGGGGGCTTTTCATCGCCAAATTTGGCATTTGGCATAATAACCTTCAGCAGAGAGTTAACAATTCGGGGGAAAGGGAGGGAGGCTTTTCATCGCCAAATTTGTCATAATAGACTTAAACAGAGGGTTGACAATTTGGGGGAGGTGGGGGTGGGCTTTTCATCGCCAAATTTGGCATTTGGCATAATACCCTTCAGCAGAGGGTTGACAATTTGGGGGAGAGGGGGGTGGGCTTTTCATCGCCAAATTTGGCATAATAGATTTCAGCATGCTGTTAACAATTGATTGCTAAATTTTTACATGATATCCTTAAACAGTAGGTGATTGGGGAAGGGGGCTTTTCATCGCCAAATTTGGCATTTGGCATAATACCCTTCAGCAGGCTGTTAACGATTGATTGCTAAATTTTTACATGATATCCTTAAACAGTAGGTGATCGGGGAAGGGGGCTTTTCATCGCCAAATTTGGCATTTGGCATAATACCCTTCAGCAGAGGGTTGACAATTTGGGGGAGAGGGGGGTGGGCTTTTCATCGCCAAATTTGGCATAATAGATTTCAGCAGGCTGTTAACGATTGATTGCTAAATTTTTACATGATATCCTTAAACAGTAGGTGATCGGGGAAGGGGGCTTTTCATCTTCAAATTTGGCATTTGGCATAATACCCTTCAGCAGAGGGTTGACAATTTGGGGGAGAGTGGGGTGGGCTTTTCATCGCCAAATTTGGCATAATACCCTTCAGCAGGCTGTTAACGATTGATTGCTAAATTTTTACATGATATCCTTAAACAGTAGGTGATCGGGGAAGGGGGCTTTTCATCTTCAAATTTGGCATTTGGCATAATACCCTTCAGCAGAGGGTTGACAATTTGGGGGAGAGTGGGGTGGGCTTTTCATCGCCAAATTTGGCATAATAGATTTCAGCATGCTGTTAACAATTGATTGCTAAATTTTTACATGATATCCTTAAACAGTAGGTGATCGGGGAAGGGGGCTTTTCATCTTCAAATTTGGCATTTGGCATAATACCCTTCAGCAGAGGGTTGACAATTTGGGGGAGAGGGGGGTGGGCTTTTCATCGCCAAATTTGGCATAATAGATTTCAGCATGCTGTTAACAATTGATTGCTAAATTTTTACATGATATCCTTAAACAGTAGGTGATCGGGGAAGGGGGCTTTTCATCTTCAAATTTGGCATTTGGCATAATACCCTTCAGCAGAGGGTTGACAATTTGGGGGAGAGGGGGGTGGGCTTTTCATCGCCAAATTTGGCATAATAGATTTCAGCATGCTGTTAACAATTGATTGCTAAATTTTTACATGATATCCTTAAACAGTAGGTGATCGGGGAAGGGGGCTTTTCATCGCCAAATTTGGCATTTGGCATAATAACCTTCAGCAGAGAGTTAACAATTTGGGGGAAAGGGAGGGAGGCTTTTCATCGCCAAATTTGTCATAATAGACTTAAGCAGAGGGTTGACAATTTGGGGGAGAGGGGGTGGGCTTTTCATCGCCAAATTTGGCATAATAGATTTCAGCATGCTGTTAACAATTCATTGCTAAATTTTTACATGATATCCTTAAAAAGTGGGTGATCGGGGAAGGGGGCTTTTCATCGTCAAATTTGGCATTTGGCATAATACCCTTCAGCAGAGGGTTGACAATTTGGGGGAGAGGGGGGTGGGCTTTTCATCGCCAAATTTGGCATAATAGATTTCAGCATGCTGTTAACAATTGATTGCTAAATTTTACATGATATCCTTAAACAGTAGGTGATTGGGGAAGGGGGCTTTTCATCGTCAAATTTGGCATTTGGCATAATACCCTTCTGTGGGCTGTTAACGATTGATTGCTAAATTTTTACATGATATCCTTAAACAGTAGGTGATCGGGGAAGGGGGCTTTTCATCGCCAAATTTGGCATTTGGCATAATAACCTTCAGCAGAGAGTTAACAATTCGGGGGAAAGGGAGGGAGGCTTTTCATCGCCAAATTTGTCATAATAGACTTAAACAGAGGGTTGACAATTTGGGGGAGGTGGGGGTGGGCTTTTCATCGCCAAATTTGGCATTTGGCATAATACCCTTCAGCAGAGGGTTGACAATTTGGGGGAGAGGGGGGTGGGCTTTTCATCGCCAAATTTGGCATAATAGATTTCAGCATGCTGTTAACAATTGATTGCTAAATTTTTACATGATATCCTTAAACAGTAGGTGATTGGGGAAGGGGGCTTTTCATCGTCAAATTTGGCATTTGGCATAATACCCTTCAGCAGGCTGTTAACGATTGATTGCTAAATTTTTACATGATATCCTTAAACAGTAGGTGATCGGGGAAGGGGGCTTTTCATCGCCAAATTTGGCATTTGGCATGAAATGCTTAAAAAGTAGGGTGAGGGGGCTTTTGATTGCAATTTGGCATGAAAGGCTTAAAGAGTAGATTTAGCATGTATTTAAGCACGAAAATCAACGGCTCAAATCATTCCAATTTTTTTATTCATTTTATTAAAAAATATTTTCTTTTGCGCTTTAACTCTTTGCTTTCTTAAAGGCATGTCATTGTGACTTTGTGTTGGGCTTAAAGGCATCATTCAAAATGATTTAGTATGGTATTTATTAGGGTTGTATACGACCGGTTATTAACCGGTACACCTCTTTTTTGGTTATTTCGGTAAATGAAAAAATTTTCAATATAAATTTTTAGCCCAATATTTTCACCAAAAAACGAAAAAAGAAAACATAAAATAAAAAACATCATTTAATAAATTTATCTGATTTAAACGGGATAAAAAGATGAGGATAAACTGGGGTGCATCGAAAATCTTCGAAATCAGAGTTTTTGATTTTATTTAGTGGTTTTGAAAAATTTTCCATCTTTCCGTTGTTTTTTGAAAAACCTAAATGAATTTTCTTATATCGCTTTTGATAATCAAAGGTATCATTGAATATAATTAAGAATAAAATTCGGTTACTCAATTCCAATTCTTTTTGTCCGTTCCTAATTTTTAAATAAATTTTCAACCAATGTATTTGATTCTTAGTCTTGGTTCTCGACTCGAGAAAATTCTCTGTGTTTTTGGTTCTAGAACTTCGGGAAATTCTTTCTACAATCACTATTCAATACATAGTCGTATCATACGACCCAACATCACAATTTCAGTAGAATTATCAAAGTTTTACCAAAATACTTTTTGTACATTTATATGTATTTGAATGATTTTGCTTTAATTTTTATGAAAATATTTTTTTTATTTATTCACAAATTAAAAATTCTATACAAAATTGTGTTAAAGTTGTTTAGAGAGTTGGGCGCTCCATTACAAAAAAGCCAAGCATCGAATTTTTGAGTCCGGGATTATATACACCAAGGATGTTTTGAGCGTTCCGTGTTTCATATTTTCGTGTTTTAGGGTCGTTTAGGGTTCGTATTTTTGTATTTTGACACGAAACAAGAAAATTTTAATTAATATTTTACTAATTATAATTGGCTGAAAATTTGGAAAATGTGTTAGCAAATTGCATTCTAATTTTCAAAATTTTCCACTGCGGCGCCTAATTGCACCGGCGGACCTCATCCGCAAAAAATTTGGGAAAATAATGCTAAAAAAAGTGAAAAATTTGTTAGCAGATTCACCTTAATTATGGATTTTAAAAACTTTCAAGATTAAAAAAAATAAGAAATTTTCTAAATTAAAAAATTTAGAAAAAAACAAAATATTGAAATAAATTGATTTTGATTATTCTTTGATTTATAAAATTTTGAGAATTTTATTTAAAACTTATAGAATTTTTCAGTAAATAAAAATTTCGTTTTTCGCGTTTCGTAAAAAGTTCGAACATTTGGCCAAATATACCTAATTTTTCAAAAAATCATGCGTTTTTGTCACTTTTTTATCAAAAGACTACAAAAATCCTCAAATTTCTAAGAGCACAAAAACCCGCAAATCCTCATTTTTCCAAAAAAATCCTCTTTGACCCTCTTAAAGACCCCAAAATGAGGCTAATCCTCAGATATCGAAGCTCTGGTTTATTGAGTTTTATTTATTATTTAACCAACACCACATAATCAATCGCTACGCCATTTAAGCATTTAATTCATTAGCTTTCCAGATGAACGCAACCATTTTTCTACTGTTCACAATTTGCTTTTTGGCCTATTTATCCCATGGAATGGAGGACAATGGAAAAAATGGTGGAAAGAAGTTGTTGAAGCAGGGAGGAAATCTGCTGGTGAAAAAGGGAGTAGTGAAGACATTACACAACAATTCGACTGCCACAAAAGATCCTGTTTCTACAGTACCCCAAAATATCCAGAGCGCAAATGCTATGGGACTAGTGAAGAAATTACACCAAAATTCGAATGCCGCAAAAGATCCTCTTTCTACACTACCCCAAAATATCCAGAGCGCAAATGCTATGGGACTAGTGAAGAAATTACACCAAAATTCGAATGCCGCAAAAGATCCTGTTTCTACACTACCCCAAAATATCCAGAGCGCAAATGCTATGGGACTAGTGAAGAAATTACACCAAAATTCGAGTGCCGCAAAAGATCCTGTTTCTACAGTACCCCAAAATATCCAGAGTTCAAATGCTATGGGACTAGTGAAGAAATTACACCAAAATACGAGTGCCGCAAAAGATCCTGTTTCTACAGTACCCCAAAATATCCAGAGTTCAAATGCTATGAAAAATCCACAACGCACAGGCGCGCAATTGTGTTTCGAGAGTGACGCTCCTGTTACTGTTACAGCATTTTATATTGATAAGACGGAAAGTTTGGGTACATCAGTGCCAGAAAAACGGAAAATGAATGATAAAGAAACCATTTGGCAATGTGTGAAGATAAAAGAAATATTTTGGCATGGCTTGGATGAGAAAGTAAAGGTCACCTTCAAAAATGCTAAAGGAGAGGTAAAAAATAAAAAATAAATAAATAAATTGTTTTTTAAAATATTGATATGCGGGGGACTGAGGGCTAAAGCCCCCCCCCCCCCCCCGAAATCCAAAAAGTAAAACATTTTCAATAAATTTTTTTTTAATTTTAAGCAATTTTCTTAACAAAATTGCATTAAAATAGTCAAAAATTTTCCCGGCGGCGCCTATCGGCACCGCCGGACCCCCCATTTTACCATATTTTTGGAGGCCAAAATGGCAAAAAATATTAATTTTTTGGCGAAAAAACGCGAAAATTTTTGAAAAATACACCCCATAATTCGGGATTTCAAAAAACCAAAAATACGCCGCTAAAAATCGATTTACAAAAGAAAAATACACCCTTAAAAATCGAATTTTGGTCCAAACAATTTATTTTTTTAGTATATAATTTTGAAAATGTTTTAAAAAACTGAATTAGTTTAATGCAATAATTTCTTATTTTAGGTGTTGGGCAGTGCGACAGTTGGAACATTAAAATTTTTAAATGAATCAGCTAAACGAAAAGAAGATCCTTTGTGTTTATACTTTACAGTTCAATGTAGAGATTATTATCATTTTCGTGATGATGAAATAAATACCGATGTGCCAAGAGTCATTATCCTTTACAAAGAAAAGGTAAAAAAAAGTAAAAATTTTTTGAATTTTTTATACCCTGCGATTTTTTGAAACTTTAAACATCAGGCGAAAATTTAAAAAAAAATAAAGACCAAGACAATTTTGTCGATTTTTTTGTGTTTTTATACCCACAAATGTAATGGATTAAATAAGTTATATATATATATATATATAATCAATTAATTACACAATTAAGTTGATTAAAATTTAAGGATCCAATTCAATTAACTTTTCAGAGCAAAAAGACCCCTTTTTTGTTCTTCAAAAAAGTGAAATTGCAATTCAAAAAAGGAACTTCGTTCACAGTTAAAGTCTTTCGTGGTAATAATGAGACACCATTTTATTCTGATGAAACAAAGACACATAAACAGAATGGTAATAAACTATGGGAATATGTGATGATACCTGTTTATGAAAAACTATGGAATGGGTTGGATGACAATGAAAAGATAACTTTCAAAGATGGCAATGGAACGGTAAAAAACAATAAAATTTTGTATCTTTTAGTATATTGATAAAAAATTAAAAAATATGATAACTATATCTGCAGTGCCAAAAATACTCTGACATCATTTTGCGCTCACAAAGTGAACACAAAACTAAAACGAATGACATAACTAATTTTTAATTTGAATAAATTTATTCAAAATGCATATTTTAACATAATTTTTTAATGCTCATACTAAATGCATTTAAATGGTCATTTTGTCGAATCTAACAAATGGCTTAGCGCATAAAATTTTTTTTAAATTTTTTACTATTTTTTTAACAACGAAAACATTTTCTGCCAAGATGCATGAAGAAAGTTTATATTGAATAAATATTTAATTCCATTTTAGGATTAAATGAATTTTTTAGTTAAAAATTTATTTGCTTCAAAAAATCTTATTTTACCTAATAGATTTTGTTGAATTTTGCGTTTAAATTGTTTGCCATATTTTAGGTGTTGGGCAGTGCAACAGCTCAATTATTGGTTAAATCTACTACAGTTTGGTTACACTTTTATGAACCTAAAGATTATTATTATTATTGTTGCAACAAATATGATTATTATGGCAAAAAATATGACAATTGTGGTGTATATTATAAAGATGACAATGGTAATGCATCTCAATGGAGCCGTACCAAGCTTCTCTTTTAGTTCAATATGCAAACTTGAAAGATGGCTTTTTTCATTATTATTATTATTATTATTATTATTATTATTATTATTATTATTATTATTATTATTATTATTATTATTATTATTATTATTATTATTATTATTATTATTATTGTTGTTGTTGTTGTTGTTGTTGTTGTTGTTGCTGTTGTTGTTGTTGTTGTTGTTGTTGTTGTTGTTGTTGTTGTTGTTGTTGTTGTTGTTGTTGTTGTTGTTGTTGTTGTTGTTGTTGTTGTTGTTGTTGTTGTTGTTGTTGTTGTTGTTGTTGTTGTTGTTGTTGTTGTTGTTGTTGTTGTTGTTGTTGTTGTTGTTGTTGTGTTGTTGTTGTTGTTGTTGTTGTTGTTGTTGTTGTTGTTGTTGTTGTTGTTGTTGTTGTTGTGTTGTTGTTGTTGTTGTTGTTGTTGTTGTTGTTGTTGTTGTGTTGTTGTTGTTGTTGTTGTTGTTGTTGTTGTTGTTGTTGTTGTTGTTGTTGTTGTTGTTGTTGTTGTTGTTGTTGTTGTTGTTGTTGTTGTTTCTTTGGTTTAATTGTTATTAGAGACCAGATATGAGTATTCTCTTTACAGCATTTTTTCAGGCTTTGTATGATTTTCAAAAATTCAACAAAACTTTGCCAGGGACCATCTCGGAATGCTGGGTCTTTTTTTTTGTTGTAAATTTCGCTACCCAACAAAAATTTATTGAGATTTTACGGAATTTACAAAAATTGAAATTAAATTGGCAATGGTAGTCTCTAAAATATTCCTTGAAACTGGTGATTTCATTAAAAGGATTTTGAAAAACTTTGAAATGACCGCGGGCGCCTGACTATTCGTACTGTAAAGTTTGGAGCTTTCTTACGGTATTTAACAAATGCTTTCCCCTATTATCATATGTAAACTGGGACTGTCATCATTTTCAAGGCTTTGTATTTAAAAATGTAAAAATTGAACTTTAAATTAGTAACGTTGAAATTCTCATAGCAACTGAAAATTTCATAGTAATGGTTTAAAAATTTTAAGTGAAAGAAATATTTCTTAAAATTTTTTAAAAAAACTCCCAGGGACTGACTTTTTGTGCCCTTTTCGTATCGTTGAGATTGGGATCTTTGTTACTGTAACTCTGGCGGCAAGTAATTGTAAAAATCAAGCAAAAAAGTAATTTTTGCTTTTAAAGAATTTTCAAAAATAAAAGTCATAAAACTAGCGAGCATTTTTTAAAGTTGGTTTTTTGTTCGAATTTGGTTCATGACGGTAGTAGTTAGTGTCTACAAATCCGCCGGATTACGGTAGTGACGTCACCCAAGCCAAAAGGTATTGGCTTGGTCCCAAACCTATTGCAAGGGTGCAAGCCATCTCAGCGCTAGCTGTTGGCAGCCTGCCAGGGCCATCTGAGGCCCAGAACCCAAACCTATTGAATAATTCTGAAATTTTTTTAAATTTTTTAAAATTATTTTTGCAAGGGGTACGGTAGTCCGGTGAAAATATCCAATAAATAATCTATAGCCAAGCGGACTCGAACTTTTGGTCTGCCACCAAACCCAACACACTACCACTCTGCCACGTGAGCACTAGCCAGAAAAGGGATAATTGTCCACTATATGCTGCAAAGATGATGACGTCATCATGTGAGGGACACTGTAGTCGGTGCTATGTCATTATAAAAAAGCCATCAAAAAGGGCGTTATAAAAAAAACATCAAATGAAAATTTCGAACAGAAAACTATCTGTAACTTTTGTCAAAGTCTACCACATTAGATATTCTTGATATCATTCGATAGCCCTAACATTTCTCTATTAGCTCATCTAAATTTCAAAAAATTGGCCAAGGTTGAGCAAAGTTATGGCCATAAGTACACATGTGGCCAGGTTTTCGAATATTTTTGGCCATAACTTTTGTGAAACCTAACGAAATTTTTTGAAATTTTGCAGGCTAATAGAGGACACCTAGGGCTACCGAATCTTAGCAAGAAAATAAAAAACAAATAAAAATAAAATTATTTTGATCATCAAAAATTCTGATCAAAACATTCTTAGAACGAAAAAAATAAAGTGATATTGCTATGATTCAATAGTCTTAGGTATCCTCTATTAGCCTGCAAAATTTCAAAAAATTTCGTTAGGTTTAAAAAAAGTTATGGCCAAAAATATTCGAAAACCTGGCCACATGTGTACTTATATGGCCATAACTTTGCTCACTCTTGGCCAAATTTTTTGAAATTTAGGTGATCTAATGATATCAAGAATGTCTAATTTGGTAGACTTTGACAAAGATTACAGATAGTTTTTTGTTCGAAATTTTCATTTGATGGTTTTTTTATAACGCCCTTTTTGATGGCTTTTTTATAACGGCTCAGCACCCTGTAGTCTTGTGAAAAATCGCAATAAATCAGCCGAAGGCAAGCGGACTCGAACTTTCCGTCTGCTCGTGATGATGAAATAAATACCGATGTGCCGAGAGTCATTATCCTTTACAAAGAAAAGGTAAAAAAAAAGTAAAAAGTTTTTGAATTTTTTATACCCCGCGATTTTTTGAAACTTTAAACATCAGGCGAAAATTTAAAAAATAAATAAAGACCAAGACAATTTTTTCGATTTTTTTGTGTTTTTATACCCACAAATGTAATGGATTAAAATAAGTTATATATATATATATATATATAATCAATTAATTACACAATTAAGTTGAGTAAAATTTAAGGATCCAATTCAATTAACTTTTCAGAGCAAAAAGACCCCTTTTTTGTTCTTCAAAAAAGTGAAATTGCAATTCAAAAAAGGAACTTCGTTCACAGTTAAAGTCTTTCGTGGTAATAATGAGACACCATTTTATTCTGATGAAACAAAGACACATAAACAGA
Organism: Heterodera schachtii; assembly: GCA_023374025.1. NCBI lineage: Eukaryota > Metazoa > Nematoda > Chromadorea > Rhabditida > Heteroderidae > Heterodera > Heterodera schachtii. The sequence goes on from SIJG01000015.1 coordinate 688,582, forward strand.
ATGGTAATAAACTATGGGAATATGTGATGATACCTGTTTATGAAAAACTATGGAATGGGTTGGATGACAATGAAAAGATAACTTTCAAAGATGGCAATGGAACGGTAAAAAACAATAAAATTTTGTATCTTTTAGTATATTGATAAAAAATTAAAAAATATGATAACTATATCTGCAGTGCCAAAAATACTCTGACATCATTTTGCGCTCACAAAGTGAACACAAAACTAAAACGAATGACATAACTAATTTTTAATTTGAATAAATTTATTCAAAATGCATATTTTAACATAATTTTTTAATGCTCATACTAAATGCATTTAAATGGTCATTTTGTCGAATCTAATATCTAACAAATGGTTTAGCGCATAATTTTTTTTTTAATTTTTTACTATTTTTTTAACACAATGAAAACATTTTCTGCCAAGATGCATGAAGAAAGTTTATATTGAATAAATATTTAATTCCATTTTAGGATTAAATGAATTGTGTTAAAATTTATTGAAGTTTTTAGTTAAAAATTTATTTGCTTCAAAAAATCTTATTTTACCTAATAGATTTTGTTGAATTTTGCGTTTAAATTGTTTGCCATATTTTAGGTGTTGGGCAGTGCAACAGCTCAATTATTGGTTAAATCTACTACAGTTTGGTTAAATTTTTATGAATTTAAAGATTATTATTATGGCAGCAAAAATGGCAATAATGGTATATATTATAAAGATGACCGTGGGAAAGAATATCTATGGGGCCATACCGAGCTTCTCATGTAGTAGTTCAATATGCAAACTGAAAGATGGCATTTTTTCATTATTATTATTATTCTTATTGTTGCATTTCTTTGGCTTAGTTGTTATTAGAGACCAGATATGAGTATTCTCTTTACAGCATTTTTCGCTACCCAACAAAAATTTATTGAGATTTTACGGAATTTACAAAAATTGAAATTAAATTGGCAATGGTAGTCTCTAAAATATTCCTTGAAACTGGTAATTTCATTAAAAGGATTTTGAAAAACTTTCAAATGACCGCGGGTGCCTGACTATTCGTACTGTAAAGTTTGGAGCTTTCTTACGGTATTTAACAAATGCTTTCCCCTATTATCATATGTAAACTGGGACTGTCATCATTTTTCCAGGCTTTGTATGTAATTTCTTAAAAATTTTTTTAAAAAACTCCCAGGGACTGACTTTTTGTGCCCTTTTTGTATCGTATCGAGATAGGGATCTTTGTATATTTATAAATAATATAATAAAAATAATCATTCAAAAGAAAAACATGCACAAAACTGGCGTGATTAAAATAAATCTTCAAATTCGTTAAATTTAAGCTAAAATCTCGAAATAGCTAAATAGAGTATAAAATCATTTTAGAAGAAAAACAATTATATATTATTTTTTATTAAAGTTGTAAAATTGGCTATCATTTCTTTGCTGCATAAACATGCATATTTTATGGGAATGAATGGAAAATATCGGCAATAGTATAAAAGTCAGTTTACCTCTCCTGGCATTTTTAAATAAAAACACAAAAAAATAATAAAATAAAATTTAATTTTGAATTTACAAATATTTCCTTGTGGGAATATACATTTTCAAGTACATATTAAAGAAATTGAGAGCATTGTGATGAAAGTGATCATATGTTTGACACCAACGTCCATTATTTTATTCTAAAAATATTTGGAGTGTTTTATTTGTATCATTATTTTTTTTTATTATGTCAATTGGACAAAAATTGATCAAAATGCTAAATAAATTTTGATTTAATTTTCCATTCAATTAATTTGTTCAAAACCGTGCTGGGTGTTTCTTAAATTTTTATAAAATTATCAAAAAGTCTTATGGTCACAAAATTTCAAAAAATCTGAAGTCAGAATTTTCATCTGTCAGTGGGAAGGGGTTATCCGAAAATTGTGGGCAGTTATGCGGACAGAGATTTGCAGACCGATATTCTGGGTTGAACTGTCCAAAACAATAATTTTTTCAATGATTTAGGCTTAATGTTATATTTTTTATTTGTTATTTTTGCGAATTAAGCAGTTAAGGCGAATCAAAATCTGAAAAATTCATATAAATTTTTTATAGAAATTTCATATTTCAAGTTCATTTGTGGTGCTAAAATTTTTGAACTTCAAAGAATCAGCATAAAAGTGATTCTGAGCAACTTGTTCAATCAGCACCAAAAGTTATAAATCCCTGAAATTTTTCAAATTTATATTGCCATTGACAAATAATATGTAGGCATTTTTAGGCCTATAGCAAATTTTGGACAATTTTTGTTAAAATATATAAATAAATTCTCCTTGTTTTTGTTTAATCTTAATATTAGTTGTAAGCTATTGCTTTGTAGAAATTTAATCTCAGTTAGCTTAGGTGGATATATAATTTTTGAACAAATTTGTATATAAAGTAAAGCGCTAATTCGTGCCAATTAAGAGGTTGCAAAACCTCAACCAAGTTGCGAATAATGTTTCCTAACAAGAAAAATTTAAATGGTATGCCAAAATATAGACTTTTCACATGTTGAGACAGAAGGCCATTAGAGCATATAAAATAATTGAAATGCATTAATATTTTTATCTTTTTCGAGGAATTTAGATTAATTTTGGCAAATTAGATTTGAATATCTCGTAGAATCCTTTGCAATTTCTATTATGCGAACGCCACCCAAATAAGGACAAATACCCTTTCAGATTTAACACAATTTCCATATTAATATAAATAATTGACTTCAGTGTTTTATAAATAAAAGGATTATTAAATAAAAAGATAATAAATATTATTTCGAATATTAATTTTTAATTAAAATGAAATTCAATAAATTATTGTAATATTTATGATTAGCATATGATGATTGCCCTTTGGGTGGCATCACATTGTACTCAATTTCTTTAATATGTCCTTGGCATTGTATTGTACCCAATCACTTTCTTAACATTGTACTTAATTTCTTTAATATGTCCTTGGCATTGTACCCATCCTAAAAATGATCACTTTCATCACATTGTACTCAATTTCTTTAATTTTACCCATCCTAAAAAATGATCACTTTCCTAACATTGTACTCAATTTCTTTAATATGTCCTTGGCATTGTACCCAATCACTTTCTTAACATTGTACTTAATTTCTTTAATATGTCCTTGGCATTGTACCCAATCACTTTCTTAACATTTTACTTAATTTTTTTAATATGTCCTTGGCATTGTACCCAATCACTTTCTTAACATTGTACTTAATTTCTTTAATATGTCCTTGGCATTGTACCCAATCACTTTCTTAACATTGTACTTAATTTCTTTAATATGTCCTTGGCATTGTACCCAATCACTTTCTTAACATTGTACTTAATTTCTTTAATATGTCCTTGGCATTGTACCCAATCACTTTCTTAACATTGTACTTAATTTCTTTAATATGTCCTTGGCATTGTACCCAATCACATTCTTAACATTGTACTTAATTTCTTTAATATGTCCTTGGCATTGTACCCAATCACTTTCTTAACATCGTACTTAATTTCTTTAATTCTTGAATTTGGGTGTAATAAGGCCATGTAAACGGGATGACGGAAAAGTTTGGCAAACTGTGATGATGCCAATTGATGGAGAAGAATGGGATAAATTATTTGAGAAAAATGTAATAAAACTCAAAAAAGATGGAGAAGAAACGGTAAAATTTTTAAAAAATGAATTCGTGTGTACAAATTTGTTCAAATATTTTAAGAGTTAAAAAAAACCAATTAGGTTCTTATATTGTATCATTTTTTAGGTATTGGGCAGTGCGACAGTAGGAACATTATCAATTGTAAATGAAGCAACTGAACAGAATGGATGGCCTATGTTTTTAGACTTTACTGTTGAACGTAGAGCTTATCAGCATCATAAAGAAATGAAGTTTTCTG